>DVZN01000109.1:0-17331 GCA_018237365.1 Caria ino melicerta
CAATCGGGCACATATCCAATCCCAGGCAACGTTAAGTTTTTCAGAAAAACTGAAAAAACTCATAGAAAACAAGTTGCATGACCCAGGAATTGAACCCAGGACCTCTCGCGTCAAAGTCGAATACCGACACCACTAGACCACGCGATTATACACTGAAATATATTGAAATACGTGTTTACCTATTACGAACTACTCCGTTTAATTGGTGGTTGTTGTAATAAGTTCTGTAAAACTAATTTACAGAACGATTTAAAATCGCTCATAGCTCGCAGATTTGATCTGCAAAAATTCTCATTGTCTTAAATTTGCCAAGCGCAATTGTAATCAGTCATGAATATTAGCAAAATTACGAAATCGCGTCTTTATCGCGTCGAACGCAACGCATTTTCAAAATCAGCGCTGCAGTCCTGTGACTGCATGTTATGCTGAGCGAGCTACAATTTGGCTATACATTTAAATAAAAATAAATAAATATCGTCACACCCATATATCCTCGAAAGCGTAAGCAGAGGTACATACTAGTATGCACTGATGATTAGCCTACGATACTAGGTCCCATTATGTGACGGGTGGCAAGTCCGTTGGCAAGTGGACACACATTCAATCCTAGGCAACGTTATGTTTTTCAGAATAACTGAAAAAACTCATGAATAAAACAAGTTGCCTGACCCGAGAATCGAACCCGGGACCTCTCACATCAAAGTCATTTAACACTACGCGACGTTATAAAATTATCGTAATTATAACTTCGTGTGTTTTTTATGATATTGGAATGGTAATGGTGCGTTGCCAACCTGAGGCCAGGATGTTAGGCCTAGTGCAAAAGTAAGTTTATCGGCTACCTTACCCTCCAAACCGGAACACGTCTATGGCAGGCACTGCCGTTATGGCGGAAGGAATAGGTAAGGCGGTGGTACCATTTCACCCGGGCGAGCCACTGCGAAGTTTAGTTATCTTTATAAGTTGTAAGTGTATTCAGAATATTCAGTATAGGTATTAATGTGTTTTCAAATAAAACTTGATTGAATTTCATTAAATCTGCTTATGGCTAAAATTTTTGTTATCATAATGTTTAGATTTATTTATAACTCCTTGTGAGTTGGTAAGGGGTAAAGTATTTTTTTAACAAACTGTTGTGTATTCCAGCGTCTTGTTGAAGCAATGGCGCCGCGCTCAGCGCGATCATTCCGACAAGAGTTTAACATGCAAGATGTTGCCACAACTGAGCATACCTACACAACGCACTATACCTCTGAAAAGTAAGTATGAATTTTCATTGCATACTACCTATCGCGACGAACATCGTCTACAATCTGGTGAGATAAAAACTATCCTATCTTTAAAGCTGGATCAAATCAAATACAATTGTGAATTTTGGTCAAAATCGGTTCAGTCGTTTCGGAGAAAATCGTTATCACACATCCGGGCATGAGATTTTCATCTAATACCTTTAAATGAGCAATTCTTTTATATTTATATATAATCAGGATCGGGATCTCAGAATCTGCCCCAGCGATTTTCATGTAATTTAATATGCTTTAGTTTTGAAGACGATAAGTCGATCTAGCTAGGTTTCATTTAAAAAAAAAATAAAAAATATCGAGCAAAACTCGGTCACCTACTACCCAGATACTATTTATAAATAGGGAAAAATCACACTTCCTTCTGATTTTAAGACACAACCAACGTCTATACACACCATAGATAGTGTTAGAGTTAAGATGCGTCGCTGTCTTATGGTCATGGTGTGTAGCCTAATATGCAAGTGTACTGGTTAACCAATCCTCCTGCGTATAAGATGGCAGTGTGTAATGATGGTAGGAAAAGATAAGGTGGTAGATCCTTACCCAGGCAAGTTGATACACAGTGCTCTACTAACACGAGCCTTGTTGTGTATGTAGCCTCTTTTAAAACAAACAGTTGCTAGATCAAGTAATTTAGTGCAGGAGGTAAAAATTTGTGGAGGAAGACACGGAAATATTTGTAGGAAGCTATGTCTAATAGTAGAAAGGAAGAGGCCAAAATGAGGAAGATAAAGTTCACGATAAGTGTATAATTGTAATGCAATTGTATTAGTTCAATATTTCTATATTAATAAACTTGTACTGTATTTCAGATTTATAAATAATACAACTAATTTATAGAATAGGTGGCTCGAGTGTGAGTTTTCGCATGGATATACTTTAGTTATGCAATTATTGTCAGCGCCTCTAGCGGATAGTGAAATCAACTCAGTAGCTTCCGTGTTAGCTCCATACATTTTGACAGTCTTGATTGGAAACTGATTAGTAAAGTAAAAACGTTGAAAAACTCATACTCTAGTTTAGGCATCTTCATCAGTGTACTGAAGTAAATTTAATTCGATTAAGTTTTTAATCACATGAAATGTTTTTTTTTAATAAAAACGAATAACTTGACATATTTTTAACGTCACAGATATATCAGGACGTCACATTCGACAGAGCTTGATGGGCAACCACCAATAAAAACAATGACTAATGGAAAATTAAGTTCACCAAACTACACAACCAAGACAATTATCAGCGAAGAGCATAGACCAGATGTAAGAAATCTCAAGCGAGTACATAAAATGTACGAAGGACCTAACATTATAGAATCTAGAGGTATTGTGCACCCTGAAACAAAAGAAATATTGACTGTAGGTCAAGCCATCAGCATGAGAATATTAGATGTACGAACAGGAAGATTATTATCCTCACCAGAAACAAGACAAACAATGACTATAGAACAAGCAGCAAGGGAAGGACTAATTGATCCTAAGTTAGCCGCTCGATTGACAGGCCCTTGCGGTATGACAGAAGATGGCAACGAAGTTACCCTATTAGAAGCCATTCAGAGGGAACTCTATGATGCAGAACAAGGTTTAGCAGATCCAGCGGAGAAAAGAATAAAGGTGACTGTTGAAAATGAAACACCAAGCCAAGGAATGAGTATATCGGATGCGCTAAATCGTGGTCAGGTTGATCTACAAAGAGGTCTTTATAAGCTACCTAATGGTAGTTACATTACTATCGCGGAAGCTTATCAACGTGGTTACCTCATCTATAATGAGATTATCAAAATTAAGTCAAGTGCTTTGTCTTTATCGGACGCAATTAGTCATGAACTTGTTGATAATAGTGGTTGGATTTTGGATAGAAATTCAGGTGATAGATTTCAAATAGACGTAGCAATTCAAAACGAACTTATTAATCCAAATGTTAGGGAAGTAGTCGATCCTAAAAATGATAGAAAAGTAACTCTCGCGGAAGCAATCGCTAACAATATAATAAATACAAATCATTCTAAGTATGTACATAATATTACAAAAGAAAAATTATCATTTAAAGAAGCCGCCAATAAACGCCTTATATGTAAACCAATGACGCTCAAAGACGTTTGTGATAACAGCTTAATGACTAATGACGGTAAAATTTTATCTGCAACTAATAGAATGCCATTAAATATTCTAGAAGCTATTTCTGCTGGTGTGTTAGATAGCGAAAATATTAAGTGTGTCACTGATACTACCACTGGGCAGCTTTTAACTTTATCTGAAGCACTTGCGACTAGAATTATTCTCCCTGAAAATAAGTTTCGTGACAATTTGACCGGTGAGATTTGCACGTTTGCTGAAGCAGTAGATAGAGGTTTGATTACATCCGTTTCACAAAGATCAATTTTCAATATAGATGGATTCAGAGATCCGAAAACAGGGGAATTTGTTTCATTTAATGTAGCTCTAAGTAAGGGCAATCTCAAATACGTTAATGGCGAAACGTTTCTGAAATCCGAAAGTGGTGACTTAGTGTTTTTAGAAGATTGTCCAAAAGTCTCAATTGTAAGGCCAGAAGTACTTGAAATGTTCAATCGAAAGATAGGTGTTGTTGAAAAAGATAAAGAATTTACAGTATTAGACGCCGTATTTAAAAATATTCTTGATCCTAAAACTGGATTTTTGTTAGACCCAGCTACTAAGAAACCACTTCCTTTTAACAAAGCAGTGGAAATTAATATGATCACACCCGAGGGTGCAGCGTTACTTAACTCCTTGTTAAACATTACTCTTACTTTACAAACAGTTACAAAAACAGTTAAAAGGTACGTTACAGTAACTAATACATCACGGAAATCAGAAACGGTTATAACTTTTTCAGAAGCTATACGTAGAGGACTTATCGATGAAAACACTCAAACATTTACCGATCCCATTACAGGTACCGTGTTTCCGATACAACAAGCATTAGATGAAGGATTATTAGGTATTGATGGCGATGAACCTCGCGTAGCGAGATTAGCCGATCGCGTCAGTGAATCTAATCTTATTCCAGGTCAAGTAGTTGAATTAAAAATTACTAAAAAATCATTTATAAAAGATTTGCCGCCTAGTCCGGAAAGTAAACTACAGCGTGAAAATAGGCCTGAAACGATAAAGAGCCCTGATTATACTAGGTATGATGATATTCAGCCCCGTGCAGAAATAACCAGAGAAATCAGGACTGTTACATCTGAAACAGTAGTATCCGAACCAACAGTTACATCGCATACTATTAAGAAAAATACAATTGAACTGCCGTCAGGTGGTTGGTCACTTAAAGATGCTATAGGACATAATCTTTTTAATCCTGAAACAGGTCTGTTTATTATTCCTGGAACTGACAGAGTACTTGATCTGCAGGAAGCTTTGCGTCTAAACATTATCAATCCCGAATCTGCTATAGTTTATGATGCTAAATCAAATAAAGAAATACCTTTACACAAAGCATTACAATATCATTTAATAGATTCGACTGGCCATTATAGGCATCAAAATGAAATTTTAACGTTAAAAGAGTCTATTGAACGCAATTACGTAATTTTTGTAACTCTGACAGAAACAATATCAACAACAAAAGTATTGACAGTGACATGTGTTGCAGGTATGCCCGATAAAGTTGAAATTTCTGAAACTGGTTCCTCAATTTTTTCTCGAAATTCTGAGGAATCTACATCTGAACCCGTACAAGTTGTACCAGGTGTCATATATGATCCTTCTACAGCTTTGGTTATATCGACAACCTCTGGTGGATCAGAATCTATTATCGAGGCCTTAAACCAAGGTATAGTTCCTAGTGATACAGTTATGGTGATTCATCCAGTATCTAAACAACAAATGTCACTCAAAGAAGCTGTAGATGTTGGTATTGTTGATGTAAAAGCTGGTGTGTATAAGGATTCTCAGGGTAAAAGTATTAATTTTACAGATGCTGCCAAAATAGGTTTAATAGCCGTGATAGGAGCACCATTAGTCGCTGCATCTAAAGTCATTCAATTAGTTAAAAGTACTATGGTGATAGACCCAAACACTGGAGAAGAATTACCAATGGAAGTGGCATATGAAAGAGGACTTGTTGACCCTATTACGTACAAAAAATATGAAGAGTCAATTAGAGATAAAACACCGGAAATTGAGAATAATATTCCTAAATCAAGAAATGAAACCTTACCTCTAGACAAACGAAAAGAAATTAAGTCAAATATTGATAAACATGAAAAAAGCGTTATTGATTTGCGCACTCTTGAAAACCCAGATTCCAAAAATAAAACACTCATAAGTGACTTCATAAAAACAGATAATCATAAACCAAACAAAAGTTCTGAAACCTTAATAACTTCGCAGGCCTCCTCAAAACCTATTTCTGTTGAAGCAGCTGTTTCAAAGGGATTTATTACAGTTGAAAGTATTCAGAACAGCTTAAATGTTGATAACAGAAATGTTTTAGGAATGGCACCGAAAACTAATGCTGAAATTGCAATAGAAACCATTAAGATTTCTAAAGCACATCCACCTACTCCAAAATATAAAATTGAAGCAACAAAAGAATCCGTGATTCCCCAAAAGGCTAAACCCATTATTTTACAAAAATTAAGGAAACAAGTAGTCTTACCTTATGACGCCATTGAGGATGGTTTGGTTGATAAGCAAACTGCCGATATACTACAAACTGTCAAAACATATAGGGATAAAGATGGTTCAGAAATATCACTTCAAAGAGCAATAGAAATTGGTTTAATTAATGAAAATTCAGGCAAAATAGTAGACCCAGTACATGGTAATACGCTAACTATCATAGAAGCAATCCAAAGAGGAATTTTGGATGAAGCGGGTCAGAATGAAATATTAGTACCTCTGGTTAGAAGTCTTTCTATACCTGAAATCTTAGAACAAGGTCTTATTAATCCGTCAACAGGTAAAATCATTCATCCTGAGACAGGTAGTCATTTATCCTTAAGGGAAGCTATTATCTGTGATATTGTTGATCCACTTACTGTGATCAAAATATCATCAAACCAAGAAATTACTCTTGCAAAAGCCATTGAAAGAAATATAATCGAATGTGATAAAAATATAATAAAAACTAGTGACGGTCCCTTAAATTTAATTGAAGCAGTCAATGCAGGCATATTCTCTGAATCAAAACCTGAAATGCATAAAAATATTCCACCTGCTGCTATGACAGTTTCAGTTGCTTTAAACCATAATTTAATCAACCCGACAACGGGTGAATTTAAACATCCGTTAACAAATAAAGAACTATCTTTAAATGATGCTATCGAAAAACAATTACTTATGAATGTACCATATCCTCAAAACACATCAACAATGACATTAGATAAAGCCTTAAAAGACAATTTAGTGGATTTTGAGAAAGCTATTTTTATAAATCCCAACACGAAGGAACCTATTCCTTTAGATAATGCACTAGAACAAGGATTAGTTGCATTAAAACTTGATAATAATATTGCAGGAATTTGTGGCGTAGTTACTACAATTACAGAAACCTTTACATCTCAACATACTGTAACGACAAAAATGGTAGAACTTTTAGCTGACTATGTTTTACTTAATGCTAATGAAGTGCAAAATGTTAAAACTGGTCAGATAGTTCCAATCACCGAAGCTCGACGTGCAGGTATTGTAAGAGATGAACAAACAACGAAAGAACAGTTTATGAAAACTGATAATAATATTAATTTTGACGACGCACTTAATTGTGGTTATATCAATATTGAAGCTGGAACGTTTACAGACCCACGTACTGGAGAAACTCAGTCTATTTCAAAAGCTATTGAAAGTGGAATACTAAATACAGAAGTTACAGTAACACCAACGTCGAAAACTCCTGATAAAGACATGGAAATGCTTGATCTACATGAAGCCTTTGAACTTCTTTTTGACTCAAAAACTCAAAAGTTCAGAGATCCACAATCTCCTAATAAGGTTGTTACATTTAAAGAAGCACTAGAAAGAAAAGTGATAAATCCTGAGAGTGTAGTGTATAGTGTACAATTTGCCAAACCATTTAAATTGCAAGAAGCTTTAGATGCAGGAATCTTAGACCCAAAATCTGGAAAATTAAAAGAACCTCAGAGTGGTAAATCAATTGATATTAAAAAGGCTGCAAAAATTGGCTTGATTGCTGTAGTAGCCGCCCCAGTCGTGGCTGGCATGGCTGTAGTACAAGGAGCTAAGTCTTTGACTAAAACATTAACAAGCTCCAAACAAAGTGATACTGAAAAATCCCAACATATCCAAGATAATCAAGATCAAATAATGAAATACAAAGAAAATGTCAAATTAGAAACATTGCAAAGTTCTACCTTAAGTAAAGATAAACCAAAAGATATTAGTATTGTCCAAGAAACCGTTGGGAATATAAATAGAAATAAAGTTGATCCTGAAAATGTAAATATAGATATAACTAAAATAGAAAGTAAAGAAAAATTGCGACCGGTCACAAATAAAGGCGAAGAAGTTGAGAATGTTGATAAAAAACATGAAATAAATATACCAACTACCGTTGTAACAGAACAAAAGGGTGGTTTTGTACAACAAAATATTATTAAATCTAGTATTAAAGATGGCCAAAATACTTCTAACAAAATCCCAATTCCGGATAAAACAGTTGAAGAAAAGCAAGATTCAGAAAAATGTGTAAATGTGTCATATTCTAAGCCTGGTGAAGATGATACGCTTAGAAGCCATTCAAATGCGGAACAAGTTACCATGACTGTACAGCCAGCTCCAATAGAAACTTTGAGAGAAACCAATGATTTCAAATCTAAAGTTGTAGTTCAGGAACCCCGGAAGAGTGAAGATATTGTTCAAGATCAGTTAGCTAAAACTACTGTATCTTTGTCAAATATAGAACCTGGAATGACTACTATCCAAACATCTACATCTCATGTGATGTCTGTTGAGCATATCACTACGGTTACAACAAAAGATTCTTTGGAAACGAGCATTATTCAGTCTTCCCAAGAATCGATTAAATATCCCAATGATCAAGTTGATAAAGCAGTTATAACAGAGATAATTGCGTCAGATACGTCTCCAGAAAAAAATAGTAACATTCCAAATGAAAAATTCTTAGATCCTAATACTACTCTCATAGCTTCAGAAAAGCAAATTGCGGCTGCTGATAAGAATATTTTTAAAGATACTCCCATTTCTTCAGAAAATATTTTGGTATTAGATCCTAACACTGGGAAACAAGTCACATTAGAAGAAGGTATTTCTAAAGGCATTGTAGATAAAAAAACTCGTGAAGTAAAAGATAAAACTGGTAAAAAAATTAGTTTTGCTGAAGCTTCTAAAATGGGACTAATAGCTATAATTGGCGCCCCGGTTTTAGCAGTTTCTAAAGCTATAGAAACTGTCAAAAATGCAGCGACAAGAAATGAGGAGACTTTACCCATAATAAACAGTAGTGAAAAGAAAATCAAAGATATTATTTTAGGTACTTCTTCGGAGGCAGGCATTAAGCTTAGCGATTCTACCAATGCTGAAAACGTGAAAGAAGTTGACCCATATGTTGTTGAACCATCTAAATATGAAAAGAATGAAATAGTTCAGGAAAATAAGCCATGTGATAATGGAAAATCTATGTCAGCTATGTTGATAGATGCAGAAAGGCAACCTTTACGAGTAATAGATGAAATAACTGAACAAAATGTTACTAAATTTAAATCGGAAACTCCTAAGATAATTCACGAAAATATTCCATTAATCGATGCCATTTCCCAAAGTAAAATCGAACCCAAAGTATGTCGGATTATAATTAACGGTATCGAATCCCCCCTTACAGTTCAAGATGCGCTAGAACAAGAGCAGATTAGTAGGTTCACGCCTGTTGATGTGGTATCTAAAAATTGTGTAATTACTAAAGACACAAAACCAAACGATCTTATTGCAATTTCACAAAAACTTACGCCTGAAGAGTTATCAGGATTGGGAGTTTATGATATAGAAAAACAAATATTTTTGAATCCTAAAACAGGTTCAAAAATATCATTTGAAGAGCTTGTTTATGGGCATAACATATTTGATCCATTATCAATTTTAGTCAAAGACCTTAATTCTAAATCAGATAATTATGTCCCATTCGATGAAGCGATATCACGTCCGTTGATTGACAAAGCTACTGGTCATATGGTAAATCCTAAAACTGGAAAACGATTATCATTTTTAGAATGTGTGCAAATGGGTTGGATAGTTGAAGCCCCTGAAGATGTGTCCATTACTGAGCAAATAACCATTGAAAATGCTTTAGAACAAGGTCTGTATAATCCCAAAACAGGACAAATCAAAGATGTTAACACAGGTGCAATGGTTACTATTGGTGATGCAATGGAAAAAGGTCTTTTAGATCAAGAATCATTTCTTATTAAAGTTCCAAAAACTAATGAAATGATTTCGTTATTTGATGCTGTTGAACGCGGTATAATAGAAATACGTGAAGGTACAATCATAGTCATCGAAACGCAAGAAATTATTGAAATTTCAGTTGCTATTCAACGTGGGCTGATAACGGTTAGTCGAAGGCCAATTTCTATTGAAGCTGTAATAGTCAAGGACATGTATGAACCCCAATCAGGGAGAATTAAAGATACTATAAGTGATCAATTAGTCACAATTGATGATGCTATAAATAGGAATATTGTGCATCCGACAATATCTGAAATCAAAGACTCTGCTTCAGAAACAATCATGCCTCTTTCGGAAGCAATAGAGACTCATCTATTAAATCCTGAGACTGGAAGAATTAAAGATAGTAAAACTGGTAAGAGCATTCCATTAAATGATGCACTAAGAAAAGGCTTAATAGCAACTAAATCAGTTACATTTTCATTGTTCGACATAATTGAATTGGGTTATTATTCGTCATCTACATGCAAAATTTTAAATCCAATAACAGGGGAAAATATAACATTAAATGAAGCTATTCAAAATAAATTAGTAGATCCATCTGATGTCAAAGTAAAAAATGATAAACTTGAAACAATGATTCATTTTGACCAAGCTGTTAAATCTGGCTTAATAGATTTAGATAAAGGTATTTTAACATCACCTCTCTTTAATCTCAAAGACGCTAGTGACAAAGGTTATTTACTTAGTAATAAAAAACCATGGTCATTACAAGAAGGTTTAGTTCAAGGCTTTTATGATCCTGAATCGGGCCTATTAACTATTAATAATGTAACTATGACATTGGAGGATGCTATTAAAATAGGTAATATTAATCCGAATGCGTTAACCGTCAAATCTTCAACAACTGGAGAATTAATTTCACTTGGTGATGCAATTAGTGCTGGAATAATAGATTCAAAAGAAGGCAAAGTAACTGATCCTGTCCAAGGTGACAAGATTTCGTTGACTGATGCATCCGAGCGTGGTTTGATATTACCCGCAAAACGAAAACTTAGTCTTCCTGAAGCTGTCTTTAAAGGATTTTATGACCCAAAAACTGGAAAGTTTTCCCATCCACAAAGCAAGGATAAAATGCAAATGGATAGAGCTATTAGGAAGCGAATTTTAGATCCTCAATCAACGTTAGTTCATATTAACGGAAAAGTAATACCATTCGAGTTTGCTGTAGATAAAGGAATCGTTGATGGGCGAACTGGTACGGTTCTTATTGGGGACGAAAGAGTCGATTTCCGTGAAGCCTTTGAAAGAGGAATTTTGGTTGAAGTTCGCAAACCTCTATCGCTTGTGGAAGCTATTGAGAAAGGTGTTTATAATGATATAACTGGTCTATTTATGGACCCACAAAGTGGTAAAAAATATACTTTGATTGAAGCAATCAAAATTAACCTAATTGACCCTAACTCCGTACATGTGCAAGATTACAGATTAGGAAAGTGGGACAAAATAAGCTTACTTGAAAGTATACAAACAGGTGTTATTGACGATAAGACCGGTAGAATAAGAAATATCAACAGTGACAATGAGGAAATAAGTCTTCGCAAAGCATTTGAAATAGGTTTAATTGTGGATAGTAAAGCCCCTATAAGTCTACAGAGAGCACTTCATCAAGGACTTTACGATGATAATACTGGTAAAATTGTTGATCCTGTTACTAGCCGTAAAATAACTTTACATGAGGCGATTAGGAAATCTATCATAAGTCCTAGGTATCTTTGTTACTTTGACAAAAAATCAGAAAAACCTTTAACATTAGCAGAATGCTGTCGTAGTCACATTATAGATAGAAGAAGCGGTAAATTTATTGAACCTGGTTCAGATGTTCAAATACCTTTATCAGAAGCTATGACATTAGGTCTTATAGTCGACATTGAAAGTGCTGGTTTTACTTTATATGAAACATTAGCTATGGACATGTATGATATTACTGAGCTAGTATTTATACATCCAGTGACAGAAAGAAAAATATCACTTAAAACTGCTATCAATGAGGAATTAGTTAATCCAGAATTTTCCATCATCAAACATATTCCTTCCAGTAAATACATCAAACTGACAGAAGCTATTCAAACAGGTATTGTAGATGAAAACAATAGTGTATATATACTCCCTAACGGAAATCAAATTAATTTACTAGATGCAAAACATCGAGGTCTTATTGTGACTTCAAAGAAACATCTTAGTCTGGAGGAGGTTATTCGAAACGGTTTATTTAGGGCCGATAATGGTAAAATTGTAGATCCAAACACAAATGATTTTATTGATATTAATAAAGCTATAGAAATTGATTTAATTAACCCAGATCTCACAGTCGTTAAAGATAGCTCCACTAACAAATTTAAGCCATTGCTTACGGCAATACAACAAGGTGATGTAGATGTAAGTAAGGGTAGGGTTCTTGACACTAAGGCTAAGAAAACTTATAATTTAGATATTGCGTTTGACAAGGGCTTACTGATTAGCGTTTCACAACCGATAACATCGCAATCTTTGACTAAACGGTATGTTGCGGATTCATCAGCATCTAAAGAAGTAGTGTTACGAGAGTTTACATTAGAAGATGCAATCAAGTACGAATTTATTGACCCAGAAACAGCTTTAATAAAAGATCCGCACAAAAATAAATATGTACCACTAAAATTAGGTATACAAGAAGGCATTATTGACAAAAACGCTAAAGGATTATTTGATACACAAACTGCTAGGTCGCGCACTCTATGTTTTGTCTTCGAAAATGGTTTGATAGTATATATCCGTGAACCACTAACATTTGAGCAAGCAATTGAAAACGGCTACCTTAATACTAATACTGCTAAATTCACTGATCCTCAATCCAATGACATACTCACAATTAAAGACGCTACGACACTAGGTTATATTGATCCGGACACAGCACTTATCAAAGATAATCTCAAAAAGAGGTTAATCAAGCTTCCGGATGCTTTCCGCAAAGGCCTCATGGATGCTGAAAAGGGTAACATACTTGACACAGAGACATCCAAACTTAATTCATTGAATGCGGCTATTGAGAGCGGTTTATTAACTACACCAAAGAAAAGTTTTAGTTTGATCGAAACTTTAGATTTCGGTATATATAATCCAACAACGGGTGCTTTGAATGATCCTTTCATTACCACGAGTGTTATGGATAGAAAGAGATTGACTCTTGGCGAAGCAATTCAGCAAGGAATTATTGATCCCTCTAGTACAGTTGTAAAAGAACCTGAAGTAGGAAAAATTTGGCCGTTGGTGCAGGCAATTGATCAAAAACTGATCAACCCTGTGGAAGGAAGACTAGTTATTGATCCAAAGAAAGGAATTAGTTTAGATTTAGTGAAAGCTCTTAAAAAGGGATACTTACTGCCAGCAGAAACAAGGGTGAGTTTATTTCTACATTTTAGTTTATGCTTAAAACAAGTAAGGTGTTGCTTACTGTCTTTCTCTATCCACTTATAGAAGGTGATCTATATAATAACGTTTGGCTTAAAATTTTGGCATGGCACGTCACCTCAACAATACCTGTGAACATCGGGGTTAGGGGCTTAACGCAATTAATGGGAGTAATTAGTTAATGTCAACAATCACAAATCATATTTAGATGAACTATAATAAAAGTAGTTTTAGCGGACTTTAATATTTTTTTACGTTTACATTTTTTATCATTTAGTCACCAATTTAGGTTTTAGAATAACGTCGAATTTAGAATGCTTTTCAAATAGCGTAGAGTTTTACTTATTATGTCACTATTATTTTTAAGCCTATGTTTAAGTTCGTTAGTAATTCGCTCAAAAATATTTCTATTGACAGTTTAAATAGTTAGGTGAAACTTAAAATAAAATTTTAACGCTGTCAATTCTTTATGAGCGAATCGTGCTTTTTATTTTGTAATATGGCTCGATGTATGTTGTTTTTTATTTCCAGCCGTTGCCTGCGATGCTAAACAGCCCTTTTGAGCTAAAACGTGAATGCTTGCCTTTGAGGGATCATATTAACGACGATTTTAAGAAACATCACCGTATCGCCAATCCTAACACCCATAATCACATTGTGCTAAGAATCTTATGCGGAAGGTCGAAATGGACTAATGTCCTGACCAATGTCGTCGACCTTCCACTACTGTGTTTGCTTTTTCATTTGAAAACCAGCGAATTATGACTGCTGGTCCATACGATTATTGGATTCCAAATTCATCCTGCATTAATTATACCCAAATTTTGCGTTCCGACATACTCATTTCTTGGAAATGTCCTCATTTTGTTTTGGAATGCATGACCAACGCTAAGCAATCGTGATCTCGATTTTAAAAAGGATACTCGCGATGCAAACATTCACAATATCAAATGGTAAAACATTTTCGACAAAACCTATCACCCAAGGTAGTATTAATATTCAAATCTTATTTTAAATTTATTTCGGGAACTTATTTCATTAAAAGTAATCACCTTTGATATCTTCATTTGTTTCATGGACTTTCTCCTACTGTTTTCTTTATATAAACTTTTATTTACATGAGTAAATCAATAAATGTATTTATGTTCAAGAATAGTCCAGTATTAAACATATTATTACATTTTCCAATCTGCACATTTCTATGACACTTAAAATTCACTATACATATTGGTTTCATTAATGAAATAAGATCTCTGTTTAAAGTCGCATTAATTTCTCTACGTGTATATTTTATCTTTTTATTTTATTTTTACTCAATGGAATCGTTTTAAAGTTTCAGATTTATGAAAGGTACACTCTCTTTATCTTTTTTTAATTTTAACACTCAATTCTAACGAATAATTAATAAATCTGAAGATGTTGATACCATTATTAAATTATCGTGGACATCAAATGCGTGTGCATTTGTTGTTCGCTGATCCACAGCTTGCATGCCACGCTTCCTTGCACGTTTTGTATATAATGCAACAATCCGACAGGTTGTGTTTCTCATTCACGCTCTGTAATTTGGCGGTTTTGTTATCATACTTCAGTTGTATCAGCTTTCTCGTTTGTGCTATATGTTTGTTTGCTTACAGGTTTTGTTATCTACTTTTGATTTTATGCTCAGTTGTCTTGTTTTAGTCTTTTGTACATATTTAAATGTTCTAAGAACAGTATATTGCATTAAACACTTCACTGTTTACATAATGGCACTTAATTTAAGTGTAGATGTCGTATATTATAAATTGCACCGACGATTAGCATTGAAAATAGCAGAGTAGTGCTAGAATGTTTGCACATTTTGAAGCTCTTTGGAGCATGTAAATATCCTAAATCTTTTGTCAATATTTCGTATACTAATACATTTTTTTATATACAGCAAGCAGTAGAGGAGAAGTACAGGCTTTGCGATGAGAATCTGGCGAAATTGTTAGAATGGATCTCCATAGTAGAAGAACGTTTGGCCAACCAAGAAGCAGTCAAGGAAGATATGGATGAACTTCGCAATCAGATTAATGTTCTAAAGGTACGTTTGTATAAAATTATAATAATTTATCAGCTCCCAATAGTTCACTAAAAGTCAAACCATGGGCAAACTAAACTATAGTTTGCCCATGGTTTGACTTTTAGTGAATTGATTTAAGTGGACTATGTTACTCTTGAAGAATCTTTTAAATCAATATTTTTTTTAAACATTACAAACTGGAAATCATGACTTTAAAATGTATTTTTAATGCCGCGGTGAAACTAAAGTCTGAGGTCCAGCTTAATTATAACTTTATTTGTCTGAAATTTCTTAATTTTTAAAAACATAATACAATACGTATTAAAAGACGAACCTCAGGCAAAAAAATAATAGTTTTTAAATTCTAAGTACCAGGTTCGTGATTCAATTCCAGGGTAGGGTAACTTGTTCTATGATTTTTTCAGTTTATCTGAAAAACATAACGTTACCTGGGATTGGATTTGTACCCGATTGGCGACGGACTTGCCACCTGCCACATCATGGGGCCTAATATCGTCGGCTAATTATAAATACATACGTCTGTACCTCCCCCGACTCTTTCCGGCGTGACAATATTTTTTCTATCTATATGACTAATTGTATTTTGTTGTAGCTTATCAAGGATGACTTAGATAACCACCAACGCCAAGTGTCATCATGCGCAGATCAAGCGAAACAGTTGCTCATTTCTGGCGGAGACGTCTTAGCACCACATGAGGTAATAACTTTTGATTACATTAAAAAAATATATTTATTTATTTAAATTTAATACACAAATAAGTATAAAGGTTAAACTTAATGCCTAATAACATTCTAAACCAGTCCACCTCAAGCATTATGAAATGTTGATTACAACGGGAGTGCAAATTTATAAGGAAAAAAAACGGATTATTGACACTTACTCTATATTTAAAATAATCTGCCTTTGACTGTCTTCTTGGATATAAATGATAATGATGATTGAATCGCATCTATCTTCTAATATGTCTTTGACATATGCATATTATTTATTTTATAATATGTGCTGTCGTTTTAATTTACTTACTAGACTTCTTTTATTAAAAGCTTATGTCTACTAGCTTTTGCCCCCAAACGAATTTAGAAGAAGCCGCGTAAAGTCGAAAATGATAAAAATATTTAGCGCCATCTAGTATTAACATATTAAACTAATTTATACTATAGACATTTTACAATCTCTTTTCACACCTATGGTCGTTAAGTATTCAAATTCTACTTCAATTTGTATTATTTAAAATATGTATTTTTAGCATTAACTATAATAGATATTTACGGTAAACTTCAATAAGTGTTTATTCCCTTCTAGAATTGATACATTCGTTTATTTTGTTAAGGTGGCGGCGTTAGAAAGGGGAGTGAGACAATTGAAACAACGTTTTGACAAGTGTACCGAGAAATGTGATAAAATGTTGCGTCGTATTATCGCCGCGAGAGATGAACTCGGCAAATTCAAGTAAGTGTAATTATACAAATATCTGAAAGTGTTACAAATGTTTGTGACTTCTCTGGGGCCTTACCATGACACCTTAAAGGAAAAATATGTCATTGGTACAAGTTGTCAACTCAAAAAGACGATTCTATCGCTTACGCAGTAGAGACTGTATACGTATATAGATAGTACTGACATAATACTACTCTAAGGTGATATGGTAGGGCCCCTGAATATTAAAAACATTATATTTATCTCACGTAAGTTGCGCGACTTAGCACGTGATACACGTACACACTTATAACACGGAATATAAGTTAATCCTCCATTTTACTCCTCATTTAATCGCCTCTGTGGTGGAGTGGTGTTGGTGTCCAACTTTGACGCGACAAGTCGTGGGTTCGATTCCCGGGTCGAGCAACTTGTTCCTGTTGTTGCCTTGGATTGGATTTGTGCCCAATTGGCGAAGACTTGCCACCCGTCACATCATAGGATCTAATATCGTCGGCTAATCTGTGAGTGCATACTAGTATGTAACCTCTGCCTAAGATTTAGCGGATGTGTGGGCATGACGATATTTTTTTTATTAAATCAAAATTTTTACACCCTGGGCCAAATGAAAATCGTTTCATAAACAGTGAACCCCAAAAAAATATAAAAATCAGACAATTGTGTAAAAAAATATACACGTCGAATTAC
>DVZN01000110.1:0-17293 GCA_018237365.1 Caria ino melicerta
CTCAATATATATATATATATATATATATATATATATACAAGTTCATATAACTGAGGGAGGAAAAAAAATGATAGAGCATAGCCGTATGGGGTGTCATTCAAAGACCAAGACCTATCAAAGGTCTTTTTAAATAGTGTGACGGGTTTTAAGATTTTTTTAATCATACCAGCACTTTGTGATTGCTTATTCTTATATGATAAAAAGTTTTTATCCGTTTGTTTTGACTAATTTTATCGAAATGAATGTACCAATTTTAACAGGACTTTCAGTACATACCTGAAGCTACAAGCAGTAACGAATACTAATAGTTAAGTTAAAGAACTATTTAACCAAAAACCCATGAAATCTTTCAAGTGACCTGCGTTGACGAAATCGGGGGCAATAAATTGTAGAACGAATGAATAAATATTAGTGAGTAATCCATTTAGAGAAATGCAAATACATCCAATATCTATGAATCATGCACTAGAAATAGAAAAATTCCCGTGCATTTTGCATCGGGCGGTGTGCTCGTAAATTTTATGGGAAATAAAATGTTAAGCTGCTGTTGAGTGCGGATGATTTATTCGTATTTTCATCGTTGTCAGTGCATTGATCAAATGTTTTGAGTTATCGTCACGGGGATTCAAATTACGCGTCGAATAATTGCGATGCTAGATTCCTGTTTTGTGTTTGGCAATATGACATATATAATAAAGTTTTTGAAAATTATATTCTTTCTTTTGGAAAAAAGTAGCGTTTGGATTTTTTTATTGGTTGGTTTATTTCTTGTGCAATGCTTTTAAGTTATACACGTTTTGTTCAGTTCCCTACTATAAATTTGACAATTTGTTATGTGAATATCTTATTTATTATAGAATGGGTATGCCTTAATGTGACTGGAAGCCACGCTTAATATGGTAGAATTATAGGAAGTAGCATTCACTTACCATCTCACCTGATTTTAAGTAACGATGTGGCTGCAGATAGGTCGTACCTACTTAGAAAAGCGCTATTATTAATAAATAATTAATATTCCTGGACAAATCACACATATCGATCTAACCCCAAAGTAAGCAAGTTATTTGCTTGTGTTATGGGTGTTAGTCAACGATATCATACATAGAAATACATGTAATATGAATACCAGAATAAATTTAATTAACACCCAGACCCAGAAATGCGAACGTCATCACACAAACGCCCGCCTCCGTTGAGAATCGAACCCGAGCCTTACTATTCGTCGATGGGATAAGGCAACTATTCTCACCAGTCGGCCAGTGAGACGGTTAATGTTTATTGTAAGAACCTAAGAATAATATCCGCGGGGATCAATACGCGAAATATTCCTTTAAATCTTTTAAGGCAAAAACACTTCATACATCGTCATCAAATAAATGGCAGTAACATCTTCGTACAAGCCGAACGCGCTGTGATTTTTCCGCAAATAAGAGAAACAACAGAGACGATAGGTCGACGACCTTTGTTGTCATGTTAAGCCTTCGGTTACCGTTAACCTAAGAGTATTTCTTACCATAGAGTGCTCATAATAAGCTTTATGCGCTATATAGTTTTTCTCTTAAATACGGATAAACAGTACCTATTACAAAAAAGTGCATATATAGAATTTTGAGAAAAGTGGATAGCATATAGTGTGAACACTTCAATTAGTTTAATGAAGCTCGTACTGCACAAGTTGGCTTTGGTAAAAATATGTTTTTATGTTAGCTATAAGATTAGCACTTAAATGTAATATTAACTTAAAGCTTAACTAGTAACTAAATGTTTACTGAATTACGTTATATAAATGTAAATGAAAATACGTTTAATGGGATTCATTAAACGTATTTTCATTTATTTCATTTCATTCATTCATCCATGGGGACAATTAGATGAAACAAAGAAACTTAATTCAAAAGTAAGACATACTCTCTTATAAAAAGATAGAATACCCAAAAAACACGTACGATATTTAAACAAAAAACTATTGGATAATATGCTAAATAGTTGCAATAAAAAAGCTATTCCCTTTTAATAATGTTCTTCTCGACGTAATGTTAATGTTCTTAATAAAAATCTGAAAATATGGGTGCTTTTGAAATTAAAGTAAAAGTAATATATAAAAATAACAAAAAAATTGATATGCTTAATAAAAATTGAATGTTGAAAAACCTCTGTCTATTACTTATTCTCCATCATTCAGAATACTCTCCTACTGAAAGTGTTCCAATCAAACCTAACCAATGAGTCCAAATAATATCTTCAAATGAAGAGTCCAAATAATACATACAATTATTGTAAGTTATCGAAGAGTTAGCTAACCAAACACAATGACTCTATTATCATCATAATGATTACACTGGTCAACACTGAAAAATTTTCCAGAGTATTTCCACATGTTTTCGATTAAATTAAGTGTGGTGATTACGAAAATACCACTGTTTTTTTTCTAGCAGCTCTAGTTTAAAATTTACATGTAGGTTAAAAATTAATATAAAATTATGATTTTTTCACACACTTTATTTGAAATAATTACTGCGGTTCGGGGAAAAAATGTTTTTTATAAGATTTTCTTGAATGAGGCTTCTGTATTTGATCCCGACAAAGATTCCAGCAGTAGTCGGCCATCATGTGTATGTCCCACCTCCCTTGGTAACGTTCTTCCATCGTGCGAATATCCTGGTGGAACCTTTCACCTTGCTCCTCGCTATAATCTCCAAGATTTTCAGGAAATCGATCCAAATGAGAATGTAAATAATGTAATTTAATACTCATGTTACATCCTAGAAGTTTCAAATTAGACAACATATCGTTAACTAATTGAAAATAATTTTCTGATTTATGATTCCCAAGAAAGTTTTGAATTACTGCAACGAAACTTTTCCACGTTCTTTTTTCAAGTTCGTTCATAGATTCGACAAAATTGGGGTCTTTTATCAATTGTCTAATTTGTGGACCATCGAAAATGCCTGCTTTCAACTTTTCGTTGCTCAGTCCAGCAAATTTCTTTGAGATAAAAGCAAAACATTCGCCATCTTTATTAATGGCTTTAACAAATTGCTTCATAATACCAAGTTTTATATGAAGTGGTGGCAATATAATTCGATCTCGATTTACTAAAGGTGGATTGATTACATTTTGCTTACCAACAATCACTGACTCCCTTAGTGGCCATACTTTTTGAGTCCAATGTTTGTTTTTGTCGCGGCTGTCCCACAAACATATGAAACACGGATATTTAGTATAACCCGCCTGTTGTCCTAGGAGGAAATTTACCATCTTCAAATCTACGCAAATTTTCCAGCTATGCTCGTCATACTTCAGTTTTTCCAACACTAAAGATATATTTTCATATCTTTCTTTCATAGAAGTTGAGTGTCCTATAGGTATAGAACCATACTTATTTCCATTGTGTAAAAGTACACTCTTCAAACTTCTTTTGCTGCTATCAATAAAAAGACGCCATTCGCTTGGTATATATTTTTGTAAACCCATCTTTTGTATAAGACCTTCAACATTATTACAGTAAACTAAATTCTCTTCAGAGGAAAAATATGGAAGTAAATCTTTTTCACGAGTACGATAAAATGTAATTTTTGTATCTGGAGTAAGTAGATTTTTTTCTTTCAGACGAGATGCCAAAATTTCAGAAGACTCTTTCGATAGATTTAAATCCCTTATTAAGTCGTTTAGCTCACTTTGATTGAATGGTTGAGGTTTTGTCTCTTGACTAGGTGTGAAATCAGAGTCGGAATCTTGTTTTTCTTCTTCATTTTCTATATTTTCTGGTTCAAAACTTGTTGATGATGTCGATGGTACTGGTGCTAGTGATTGGTCTGAGTGTGTAAGAGGCTTCTGAGCAGAAGACAACGTCGGATATGACCACTTATCCCGGTTTGCAGAGTTTATACCCGTAATGTTAACCATACAAAAATAACAGTCATCATGATGATTACGAGGTTCCCGCCAGATCATGGGTGTCTTGAACTTGAGAGCTGATCTTTTTCCATTTGACCATTGTCGCAAAGAGACAACACAATTTTGGCACACGGTATTAGGCACCCATGGTTTCTGTAGATTGGAAATATGCACTCCAAAGTACTTGAAATAGGCAGATTTAACGAAGTCCGTGATCGATTTACGATACTTTGCAAAGGTGTATTCGCCACAAATAACACAAAAACTGTTTGAATCGTTTAAACAACGTCTCTTCTTCGTAGCCATTGTTTTGATTGTGAAAAAAAGAAATAATGCACTCGTTGAAACTCAATTAAATTGTTCCGTCACCTAAAATGCGGGTAGTTTGAAAAATCTTAAAAACTAGAGCTGCTACACAAAAAACAGTGATATTTATGAAATGACCACACCAAAATACATTAAACGTGATAATAATTTTCTTGGAAAATTTTATGAAGTAGATATTTGTTGGGCAGTGTTATACTTATCTATGCATACGTGTTTTAAGGCTTGCACAAATCGGTACTATGGGCTTACCTATTCCTGCCCCCATAAGGTCAGCGCTTGGTAATGTTGTGTTCCGGTTTTGAGGGTAAGGTAGTCGGTAAACTTATAAACGAGGCTTGACCTCAGGTTAACAATTTAAATTGTTGCTTAGTAGATACCATCTTTGGTTATTTTTATTAGTAGATATTTCGGTTCTGCCATATAGACGATTCCGTAAATAGGAGTTATGCAACTAAACAAAAATATTACAAAAGGTTACACTGCAGTCAATTGTAGACAACATTTGTATTTTAATTTAAATGCACATGTAGAGAAATACTTTTTGTTTTTTAGGAACGTGTGAAATTTATGCTATTTAGTGTTCGCTAAAAGATCTACACAAGGCGATTTCAGTTTTCTACTCTTTAGACATTATAGATGTGTATGACTCAAACCAAAAACACATTGATATTGACTATCACATTTCTGGACCTTTCGTTAGAATGCAATGACATTTAAGACAGTAATTAAGATATCAAAAAAGGTTTAAAATATAAAATATGAATAAAATTAATTTATTTTTTAAGAATTTGTAATTAATAAAAAAAATGTTGATTATATCACATTGTAATGAAAACTACATATTAATATGCTAAAAGCAATTTACCTGATTAATAATAGATTTTATATATTTCGCAAATATTTTACTTAGTCATTTTGGAAATTGGAAACTCTACAATATCGCATTGTTTTACCAATGATGTTTTAATTTCTATTTCTCCAGCTCTTTTTAATTTGTACTCGACTTCCTTTTATTCATTTCACATAGAACTTGCAGTAATCAAGCCATTTTCAAGTTATGATCAGTTATATACATATATAGCAAATCCATGATTTGTATGACTTCAAATGTGTATAAAAAACACGATATGTAAAACATTTAACAACAATGGTGTAATTACAGCTTTATTTTTGTCTAATGGCTGTTATCTCATCGGTTTTTTGATGTAATGTATTAAATGAGTGAACTTCTAAATGATAAAAATTAAATTTGATGAAAAAATCACAAATATTATAAGTATAATATTTATTTATAGAAAAAAGCCATAAAATTGTTTATATTTTTAAGATTATTATAATTATTAGTTGTTGTCTGGTCTCATTAAATACTTTATTAGATTTAAATTATTTTTTAATCATATCATTGTTAATTTATGGATAATTAATTTAAGATTAAGTCACATGCAATAATATGTAAAATGATGCTTTTAAAAATGTCCAATTGGCATACACATATACAGTCTACATCAATTTCACTTTTTTTTCTATCAACAGGTTGACAGAAGGATTTTTTTATTAGAGATAAGCTTGGCCTTTGTAGATATTTTTGTTCATTAATTGTTTATGTTACAAGGGTACATGCCTGTTGTGTACAATAGTGCTAAATAAATACGCTTTACTACAATGGGTAGAGAAAAGGAAAACTATCTTGTATTGAGATAAAGGCGATTTTTTTCCGATTTTCAAAATTATTTTTTGTTTGAAGGTGGTTCCATATAAAATTTTAGAGATGTAGGGGACTGGGAAGTCGGTTCTTTTTCAGTTTTACTACTTAAGAATTATTTATATACAGCCACGGTTCCCCTTGCCTTTATCCTTCACAACCCTATACAAAACAGAAACAGCTAGATTCTGAAAGTAAATTGAAACAGTAATCACAGATTAATTGTTAAATGCTTGTTGATTAAGGAAAGAGCTTTGATAAACAATATTTTCTGTTGGCGAAAGAACTTTTCAAAACTTTTTAAAATCAGGGAGTAATTGTAAATCAAATTTGTTTTTGTGCAGGCATTCTAGATATCCAATTCATGTTTAACGATTAACAAAAAAATTAAATTAACATTGATTGCTGTTTCGGAAACTTTCAGACAACTACAGCCAGGTGTTCATATGATATTGTTAGAACATACCATTGAAAACTTAGTAGTACTATTATAGTAATGCAGTAAAAGTAAATATATTTTCACCAATAAAAATACTTGCTCTACGGTTTTAACCCTATTTTTGTTATTTAAATAAAATAATTCCTTTTTAATTACAAAATTATTACAATGCGAATGTGGATGGCTGTAGGTATCCAGGGAGACCTAGGTTGACATTCCATAACCAAATCGCCCGTGTAATATCCGAGGATGGGCTCAAAAGTCTCCGAAACCGGCGTGTATGTATGAAGAGAGTAATGAATGTAGAGGAAGCTAGGCAAGTATGTAGGGGTTGGGACACTTGGCACTCGATAGTCTCTGCCTACTTCGTAAGGGACTTAGCGTGAAGATATGTATGTTTCTGTATGTATATATGTAAATTATTTAATTATCATAAAGTTCGATTCAATTCTAAAATGGATAAAAAGTGATACACTGATATGATTGTATAAAACAACAATTTTACATATATATCTGTGCAGTTTATTTTGTTCGTTAAGCTATGTGCAATTTTAATAATAATGTTTTCTTAACATTTTTTTAAATTTTGATTTACTTTTTTCTTTCTATATGAAAGTTTATTTGTTAATCAATTATTAACGATTATCGATTAATTAATTGCAAAGTACGAAATATTAAAAATATATCAAAGTAATATTAATATTAAATGATTGTCTTATTTAATCATATTTGTCTATCACTTTTCGTATGGTAATGGAACCACTTTACTGGCCGAATTGGAGCAATTATTCTTTTTTTATTTTTATATATAAACTATAATTATTTTTTTTGTTTTATATTAATAATAACTATATTATTAATAATAAAAATTAGATGTATACCTGTTTTCCTAAGAAAGACTTATACTTTCTAAAACAACTATTTGGTTTTAATATTTATCAATCACAAGTCAAAAATGTCTATTATCGTGCCTAATGTGTATAGCATAATTGCAATCGCAATAGTGAAAGTGAATTCATAAGTCGTATACTTAACCTCAGTTTCTGAAACGGCAATCAATGTTAATCTAGGATTTTTTTTTTAATTAAAATTAAAACAGTATTAAAATTAAAATTTAATCTAAATTAAAATTTCGGTAACGCTTTCTATTCATGTCTAAAAAAAACTGTAGTTTAAAATTGATTGCCGTTTCAGAAACTGGCGGTTGTTCATATTTATATATCTAGGATTAGATAATTAATTATTTTAACACCTGAGGCTGGCCGTATGTAATAAGATGAATATCTTTCGGAGTTTGATATCAAGCCATATTATTGTTACACATGCCGGCTAACAACTGAGTATTCGGTGGCGTGGCGGGGGAGTCCGCGCCGGGTGGTGCGCGCGGGAGGCGAGCGTCAACTGGCCTACCAGTAATACGCTCCAAGTAGCTCTTCCATTAACTTTTGGCAAAGACGTTAACAACTAATAGATAATTTTCAATTAATTTGCATCAAGTTATCGCCCGATTTCAAACAATGGGGCTTCAATGATTATAATTGTTATAAAGTGTCATAGTCATGTCATGTTCGTAGGTAAAGTGGCGGCAAATTTGTGGGCATCGAGAAAACATACGTTATACTAATTTATATATATTTATAGCAGAGGCGACGTGGGCCACAGTCCACGGCGTCGCGGTCCGCAGGGCCTCGCGCCACGGACATGTATGCGTTACTCAAACTCAAAAACCACGAATGCGCCGAAGAAAGTGCTCGCAAGCACTTTATCGGTTGCTCTCACTCGCGAGGAATCGGCGTCGTCATCTTCATGTGCGTGCAGAGAGCCTCGCGAAATGTATCTTGGTCACATAAAATTGTGATCTAGCGCTATATATTTTATACAACGGGCAGTGGGCCCTTTAGCTAAATAAAATTGTACAAAATGCCACCAAAATGGACTAATTTCACTCGGTATTTACACTCTATTCAGGAATTGGAGACAAAAAGAATTCATTCTAATTCAGGTTGCCGCCAAAACTCCAAATAGCTCAGCTGCCAATAAGGTCAGTACTCAAGTTGAACTACCAATAAGGTAAATGTTCCAGTTATTTGTCCATATTACAGGTACAATGTGGATTAACCAATATACAATAATAAGACTATATTTATGTTATCGTCCACAAACCACGCAAACTGCACTAAGTAAGTGATTTATATGAACATGAAATAGGTAATTTTATTTATAGACAAATGTAAATATATTGTATAGATTTTTATAAAAGAAATTATTTTTATAGTTATTATAATAACTGCAATGTATTGTTAGATATTGAAAATATAGCAATTTGTTAAACTAAGTTTTTTTTTCAATTTAAAACAATTCATTCAAGACTACGTGGTAGATCTTCGTAGCGGCTCGCCCGGGTGGAATGGTACCACCGGCTTGCCTATCCTGCCGCCATAACATCAGTGCTTGCCGTTGACGTGTTCCGGTTTGGAAGGTAAATCCACTTTGCACGAGACCTAACATCCCGGCCCCAGGTTGGCAACGCACCATTAACACCTTTGTTGTCTATAGGCGACATGAATTTCTTACCATCAGGAACTCCGTTTGCTTGTTTGCCTACTAATATTACATAAAAAAAGACTTCGCTCACTTAAGTTTTAATAGCTTTTCACCCTGGAACTACTTAACTATAAAAAAATCTCACTTATACCAAAGCATTCGTTCAGACTAGCAACTCTGGTATTGATTATTTTTACAATTTTCATGTAACATATGGAGTAACATATCTTTTTTGTAGTATAAGACAGCGAACAAGCACATGGCCTCTCCTGATTATAACATGCAACCGTTGTCTTTTATCTATACTTTGGCTAGACACCATAAATGTTATAGGTGTTGTTACCTTATGGTGTCAGACTTAATTTTTCAAGTTAGCCTACCTTCCGGATCAGATAAGGCGATGGACCCCTAGCCGGGCAAAATGCTATACGGCGCTACCACAAGTGAACTAGTTGGTAATAACCCAAAAACCTATTTTTAACTTCCCACTAAGAAAATTGAAAATTTTCAAAAGTGAGAAAGATATTGTTTTCAAGCCGACTTTCGAAAACCGAGTTTTCATCATATCTTCACGTTTTGAGGTCCGCCGAAGCTATTCTAACTATTTTTAGTATGGCGTCCAAATTTGTGTATGTGTGTGTATACATTGAGGAAGTTAAAGTAGCAATATAATTTCAGCTCTAAAAACATTGTAAGCAAGCATTTAGTGGTTCAAATTAGTGGGAAGTAGCAAGGATCGCCCGTAGGGAAAACGATTTGTTTTTATAATATTGGAAGGCAGACAAGCAGGTTTTCCTGATGGTAAGAAATAAATGCAGCCTATGGACATCAAAGTGGTGGTGCACTGCCTAATTGAGACCTGGATTGATCTGTGCAAAGGTAAGTCTACCACCTACTTACCTTTAATCAAAGTCAGTAAAATTCAGACCTTTTGACACTAGATACTACAAAATAATAGTTTCCTCGGTCTAGTCATTCTCAAACTATGATATTACCAAGGAAAACTATTATATATGTATGTAAAACAACATTGAATCGCTAAATTATATTAAAACGAAAAAAACAATAAAATAAATATCCATTTGCGAAACAAAACTTAAAAGTTAAAAATAAGTAATCTACTTGTTATCAAGTCCTAGAACTAGCTCCATCTCCAAAGTGAACTTCTCAATGTCTCCACTCTCATCCACGCAATCTTCGAAAACTTCATCTTCTACCGACGTATTGACTTTGTTCATATGTGAATCTTTAGCATCATTTGTCATCAATTTATCTTTTATCACCGCTTTGTCATCATCTATCATCACCCTGTCGTCCGTAGACTCATTATGAATCCCAGAATCGTCTGCGTCTGTGTGTTTGTATTCCGTAAGGGTGTCTTCTAAGGTGGTATTGTGGCTTGGCACCAACGTCGCATCATTGTCATCTATGGAATCATCTAATTGTACATCGCCCCAGTTTTCAGCGATTCTATTTCTTTCTTCCATTTCTACACGCTCTTCTGCAAGTTGGGATACTTGTGGCGACTGGAGAGGGGGAAAATTACTATATTTATTAGTGTACTATATACAATTACTAGCGACCCATCCCGGCTTCGCACGGGTTCCCGGCGTCGCACTCACAGACATTACGTTAGAAACCTCTAAAATGATTAACGTTACTCTATTATTTTATGCATGTATTATACATATAAACCATTCTTTTGAATCACTCTATCGATTGCGTAGTTTTAAAGATCTGTGCATACATAGGGACAGAGAAAGCGACTTTGTTTTATACTATGTAGTGAAGTACCATTATGATAGGGACGCACATTAGAAGGCAAGGCAGACGGATTCCCTGATGGTAAGAAATACACGCCGCCTATAGACACCAAAGGTGGTAATGGAGTAATAGAGAGAGAAGTTTACCGGCATATCTTACTTTTTTCTAACCCTCCAAACTGGAATACTTCAACGGCAAGCATTAACGTTATGGTGGCATGAATAGGTAAAGCGGTGGTACCAATTCAAGTGAGTCGCTGCGAAATTCTTCTACCAAGTCAGAAGTTATGGTGTTAGTGATAGTAAGCCTATGCTCACATCTTACCAGCAACCTGGCAGAAGGGACGACAGTCTATTCTGTAGAGGAGCCCGGACCGACACGGGGAAAGATGGTAATGGTTACGAACCTGAGACCGGGATGTTAAGACTCGAAGCAAGTTTACCAGCTTATCCTTTAAACCAAAACATCACATTGATGAAATCTGGCGAGCAGCTGCGAAACTATACCACTTAGTTAATCACAGTGCTAGAGACAGGGCCACGGGGATTTTAAATGTAATACTCAAAAGCCATGAACGCGCCGAAAAATGTACCTATTTGCATTGTTATCGTTCCCTGCTGCGCGCCTTAGCCGCACGTCTTTATGCGCGAGCAGAGGACCTCGCAAAATGTACCTTGCCCACTTAAAATTGCGCCGCCTCTTACGAACTCCCCTAGTAGGTAGGCAGTAGGCTTATTCTTCATAGCAGTATTGCAGTGTATGGGTAGGGTAAATATGGAGTAAAGCAGTGAATATTTTAGATTATAAGAATGTTTAAAAATAATGGAAACGTCCTCACCGACGAGCAGAGTCCCGCGGCGCCCGCCGGATCCGCTCCCCTCGCGGCGCCTTGACTTGTCGCTGTAAACATACTTTTTGCTACATTGCTGACAACTAGCCCCTAACCCACTCATATACCAATTCCTGACACACGACAGTCAATAAATGTTAAATACAGTGTCGCAGATGTGGGGTCGGGTGGTGCGGTGCACCAGGGCACGAGACTTAAGGCGCCCTTTAACCTAAACTTTGAAAAGAGATGGTAGCCTACTAATGATAAGTTGAACTCACTGTATCCATTCTCATTCCTGACTATATTTTTCTTATAAGTTCAAGCTACGTGAAAAGAAAGGATGATAGCACTATTCTTTCTCTATGCACCGGGATCATTGCCCACATAGCTACGCCATTGGTTAAGTAAGGCGATGGATCCGTAGTCGGTGGAATTGCCGGCAGTGATCTTGTTTGTCACGACCCGTGTAATCTATATTCGTTATCGTTACAGATAAAATTCACAAAATGTGCTGCACCTACTGCTAAATGTTTGTAGGCACATAGCTTTTATTATGGTTACCTGTTGCCAACGATTAACGGAATCTTGCAATATTCTGTCCATTAAATGTGTTAACAAGGGAAGTTAAAATAAGGAATTTAGAAAACACATTCCCAGAAAATAGTTTTTCTTATTCACAAATACTGCAACAATCTATAAACAAGTTCACGTTCTTTACGTTTAATGGCTTTTGGCATCGATAAAACCACTCGGAATATCAAAAATAGAAAATATTTCCGTCACGGATACGTATTTCACAGCCACATTTATGGATAAGTTTTGACCGTATCCGATTTGACATGTAAATACATTCTTCGACAGACTATACAAACCTTTAAACTCTCTCTCCTTCTCACCGGTCTCTTGCTTCTCTCTCCTGGCCCTGGCAGTGGTGGGGCGGTGCGTCACCTTCGTGAGTTTTGGTGACTCGAACTCTTCACTCTCGGAGCAGCTCGAGTCACTTAAAATGTTGATTGAATCTGTGTCGCCAGAAGACGCTGAGAAGCAAGTTACTTTTGGAATAACATTTTAAAGTGCTTATAATAAAGCATTAATACTAATTGAGCAATTACTAAGAAAAAATAAGACCTTTTTTATAACATTGGAAGGCAAACAAGCAAATGGATTTACTGACAGTAAACTATACCACGACGACGTGACGATTCACGCTGTCTATACACACCAAAGACGGTGGTGGTGCGTTGCTACCCTGAGGCCGGGATGTTTAGCGTCGTGCACAAGTAAGGTGGTGGTACTAAACCGGAGCCTCTGCTGCGAGCTGCGAAACTCTAGCACTTACTAGCTGATAAATACTTACGTGGAGAATCAATTTTCTCGTCGCCAATTTCATATTCAACTTGAGTGCCGGCGGCTGGAGTGCCGACGTACTCCAACAAAACCTCGCCGGGCGCGTACGTTACCTTCACCTTCGATGGGTCTGGGAGTAAACAATATATTTATATACACGTTCGTCCGTTCAAACGTCTCGTTGGTCGAGTGGTCAGAGTACTCGACAACGACTAAAAAGGCTCGTGTTCGATTCCCGACGGGAGCAGGCGTTTATGTGATGAACATAAACGTTTGCATTTCTGGGTCTGGGTGTTTATTTTTATTCTGGTATTCATAGAAGTAGTTCTATGTATAATATCGTTGACTAGCACCCATATCACAAAGAAATAATTCGCTAACTTTGGGGTTAGACCAATTCGTGTAATTTGTCCAGGGATATTTATTTATTTCCCATGACCTGTGATCATCTCATAAACGATGGATGTATTTAAAAGATTCTTTTTATATGTGATCGCCTTATTCAAGAGGAAGGTTGGAAGGCTATTTCAAGGGAAACAGCCATTAATCCTATGTTTTTACAACCGTACTTCAACATTCATACAATTAAAATGTTTTATAAGATATTCCACCTGGTGTATCCCCGGCAGTGAGCTGGCTGAGCGCGGTGCGGTCGTAGAAGTTGTCGTGCCGATAGTGGGTAGCTATACTACAGCGTCGCCGCGCGTGCGCGGGCACGGCACTCTCCGCCTTGTAGAACTCGTCCATGGTCTCCTTGTGGTATAGTTTCTGGAACATTCAAGCGTTAGCCGACCCGCCGAATTTCCTCCCGTCTATACACAATCAGCCGTCCAATTTATTGGTTTTACTATAAAATCATAATACATTTTTAAGAAGTACCTATTCATATTTGCCTCGCAAATACAAAGCAAAATCGACATGGTAAGGCAACTACGCTCACCACTCAACCAGGCGAAGACGGTGAGCCGCTGCGAAACTCTAGCACCTAGTCATAGGTCACGGTGTCATTAACAGTAAGCCTGTGCTCGCCCTTTGCGAGCTACCAGGCAGGCCAGGCAAATGGTCTATTGTGCAAATGAGCCTAACACGGGGAAATAAATAGAAATTAAACTCCATACCATGGGATCAACAGCCGGCTCCCCCCGGGCAATCCGCGCCTCCCTCTCGATCTGCTCCTCCTCCAACTCCTTGAATATCTCCAGGTCTTCAGCACTGGGCTCTAAATCTAAATCGTAATCTTCACTATCCATTCGCTTCACAAAATCTAACAACGCTGGACCATCGCCTTGGCTGTTTCGAACTGAAATTAAGTTATATTTTATTTAAATACTAGCTGTTGGCCGCGACTTCACACGCATTTCTATTTATATTAAAAACACAAAGTAGGATGTTTTAAAACCACCTGTCTTAGTCCCATAAACAAACTCCACTCGAGTCTCGATTACATTTGACTCAATTCTACTCCACTCCATTCCCCTCCTATCCACAATGCTCCGCTCTACTTTCCTCTACATTCATAAATACCGGAATACATTTGATAAGCACCAGGGATTACGACTGTCGGGATAAATAGATAATATAAATAAATATCCCCTGTACTAGTCACGCCTACTGATCTAACTCCAAAATATGCAAATTTTTGCTTGTAATGTGGGTGTTAGTTAACGATATATACATAGAAATACATATACATACCAGAATAAATTTATAATCACTCAGATATAGGAATACGAACGTCTATGTTCATCACACAAACGCCGCCCCCGTCGGGTATTGAACCCGAGCCTCGCTATTCATCGACGAATCGAAATTCTAGGAATCGAAAGTCTTGTACTCGTAAATCGTCGGCATGGTTAGGCGTACCAACACGTCAATCACTACATCAACCAGGCGGCCAATAAATATATTGTAGGAATAGTAAATTGTTTGTGTCGCATACAAACAAAACTTGTAAGTTTATGCGTAACTTAATTTTACCTTCTTCCCGTCTTTCCTCAACCGTTACCGGCTTAGAACACGTTTCTTCTGGAGATTCAGACTTACTATTTTCCCTTGTTTGTGTATTTTCAGCACGATTGTCATTATCACTTTCTGTCGGAGTTCCTTCAGTTCTAATTTCCTTTATTTTTATAGATTTCATTGGCTTTTTTGTTTCATTTTTACCATAATCAATATTGTCATTGTCAATTATGACTTTTTTGTCATGATCGTTAATAACGTTTCCCTCTTCTGATATTGCTGATGGTGCTTGAACTGCAGAGACTGTCGGTGAACAATTATTGTTATCTTCCTTCTCCGCTTGGCTCCTGTTATTGATTTCCTCGATCATTTCTATCATAGGCTTTCTTTTAACCTCAGATAATTTCAATGTTTCGTCACTTGGAATCTCAGTTACTTTATCATTATCTTTAGACTCCTTTTTAGCTTCTATGAATATAAAAATCAAAAATACACATTTAAAACTATTTTTTTCAATGAAATGAATTAAATTTTATTGTATACAATGAAGATATTACCTTCCAATAATTGTGACACTCTCTTTCTATCAGTGTGAGGCACTTGTTTGAACAAAAGATCGTTAACTGCTTGTACATCACTGGCACTACGCCTGAAACAAACGGACACTAAGTAATTAATACAATTGTTATACTAGACGACTCGTTTACTTACACGGATGACGAATCAGATAATGAATGCGCTTGTAATGTTTTTGCCGGCTATTTTTATGGAACAGACCTTCTACTTCTCTACTAGTTCAAAAGAGGTGAAAATAGGTTTAATAGGTATTTTCCAAGAAGGCCACTGTAATTAGTGACCGTGGTAATTAGTGGTTTCATGATGTGACATGCTGACATACACCACTTATGTTTTATATATTCATTGGATATAAAAATAGATAAATTTAGAGCTTTTATTGTGAGTAGTTTAGTAGTTTTAATGGTGCCGTGTGATGAAAACTCACGTGTCAGTAGGGTGCCCGGAGAACCCAGCCCATAGTTCCTGCGGCGGCTGCTCCTCCGTCAGCTCCTGCACAAGATGTCTGCCTCGATCCACGTGCGACCATTCTATCTTTCTTGTTAGGTCACCTACAAGGGAAATAGTTCATGAATTTATATTATTAGCTCTCCTTATTCTCTGGTATAAAATAATAAATATGTGTGCGATACATTCATATTTAATTAGTTTTCGAGATATGGAATTTTATATTGAACATGTGACGCTCCGTGTGCGTGACGTCATTTCACAATGGTCACTCGATAGCTCAGTCATTACGCGTGCTCCTGTGACGTTGTGGCCTGGGACGCGAGTGAGCGCCAGCGGTAGATACGTTCCGGTGTGACGCACGCAGTTTAGAAATTTCAAATGTCTATAGAATCATAACTACTAGGTATTTTTGATGTATTTGTATACAAATAATCATTATCGCGAGAGGGTTTTAAAGGGATTTCGCATACCTTGTCACATTCTCTGAAAAACATAACGTTACCTGGGATTGGATTTGTGCCCGATATAGTGACGGACTTGCCACCCGTCACATCATGGGACCTTATATCGTCGGCTAATCGTGTATACCAGTATGTACCTCTGCCTATATGATATTTTTCTTTTAAAGTATAATTTAATAGGCAGCATCTACCGCCTAGTCAGAGGTCATGGTATTGGTAGTTAGCCTATGCTCGCCTTTTACGAGTTTGAAGAACACAGGTGAAAATCTCTCGCAAATCCTATTTTAAGAATCTTTACAACCTTCGCCTTTCTCCTCATCGTCGCCCGATTCGCTGTCTTCGCTGGTAGACTCCTCGGCTTCGGAGCCCGTGAGCATGGCCGCAGAAACTCCATCTGTAGTGTTCACCTCAGCGGAGCCAAACTTTTCTTCGAAAACCGATGTGCTTTCTTCTATACACTCTTCTTCCTGTAATACATTTCAATACAATTCAAATTAAAAATAATCTAAATATATAAAACGCAAAGGTGACTGATTAGAATAGAATATATTTTTCTTCAAAATGAGTATATTAAATACATTTTTTAAAGCCAGAGCGGTCCAACCTGCGGCGGGATGGGCGGCAGTCCCAGTTTCTCCCGCTCCTCTCTCTCGCTAGCGTCCCGGCGCGCCTTGTTGGCGTCCCGCATCCTCGTCAGGTAGCGGACGCTTTCCATTATCTTCTCTTGGTCTTTCGCAATCCATCTGTTGAAAAACTTATGTTATAGATACCATATAATAATAAGTCTGAATCTTTAAACGTGCTAATATTGACAACCACCATAGTTTGCATGGTATAGCTTAAGTCTTACGGACGGTTATAGGCTATTTTAATTTCTGGAAGGTTACCATGGCCCGTTAAGCCCTCAATGTTGCAATTATCACACATATTGATTTAACCCCAAAGTAAGCAAATTATTTACTTGTGTTATGGGTGTTAGTCAACGATATATACAT
>DVZN01000111.1:0-17271 GCA_018237365.1 Caria ino melicerta
TACTCATTCCTAAAAGGTCGGCAACGCAATTGAGATGCCCCTGGTGTTGCAGTTGTTCGTGGGCAGTAGTGATCACTTACCATCAGGTGCCCTATTTGCTTGTTTGCCTCTTTCTGCTATAAAAAAAAAATTATGCGCCACCTAAAATACACATTGTTTTGCACCAATAAAATGAGTTTAAGAATGACTTAAGGTTAGTGCAATGCGCTTTGTTGCTAAGTCAGTCTTAAGTTATTTAAGCATTAATTTAGGTGTCACTTATTAAACATGGAATCGGACACTAAACATAAGTGTAATTGGACACTAAACATATATGTTTAGTGTAATCGGACACTAAACATAAGTGTATTGGACACTAAACATATATGTTTAGTGTAATCGAACACTAAACATAAGTGACACTTAAATTGATGCTTAAATAACTTAAGACTAAAATATAAGTGAGTATGGCATAAGTGAATCTGTTAAAACTTTTATATTTTTATTGTACAAAAATGAAGTAATTCCTCATATTTCCTCCTTCCTCATATTCATGCTGGTTATTATAGATGCATAAGTATTGTAGTTACGCCCATTCAAGGCAAACAAACACCTGTATGATTACAGGGAATAAATTACATTATTATCCCAACTGTCTTTCCAAGAGATTTCGCTTTGCCGTCGCATATTGATTCACCTGGTTGGAAATCAAATTGTGATCATTGAATCAGTTCATTTTGTATGAACGCGTTGATTTATGGACTACCGTGTTTGATTTTATAGTACAAGATCAGACTCTTATTGATTTCTGATAAATTGAAATACCTATATTGAATGATCATCATTCTTTAATTTTCGCCCGGTGTTAGTCCGGACTTTTTTGCAAAACCTTTTCATTTTTTTCCAGGCCGCTCGTAAAAGGTGAACATAGACTTACGCCCGATTACACTAACCATTACATAAGACAAACTTTACTAAGAATATCCTACATTTAAATGCTACCTGAAATATACAATGTTTTCTAGCAATAACGTTGTTTAAGAATGACTTAACGTTAGTGCAATGCGTTTTGTCGCTAAGTCAGTCTTAAATTATTTAAGCATCGATTTAGGAGCCATTTATGTTTAATTCAATCGGGCATTACCGTCACATTAAATATTTACAGTATACAGAACCCAACACAACGTTCATTAATTTTTTATCTGTTCGTCTGTTCACTTTTCACTCATAACCTACTGAAATAACATGATTTTAAACTTATATCGTCGCGTAATATTAAAATATTTAGTTGTTTATACGGGATACTCACGATTATATTTTATTTTATTTGTTGATATTTCGGTCCAGTTACATAGACCGATGACAAGACTGGATCGAAATATCGACAAATAAAATAAAATATAATCGTGAGTATCCCGTATAAATAACTAAATATGTTAATACTGAAATAATATTAACTAGTAACTTATAGACCGAGTCAATATTTAAGATACCTTTTACTGCGAAAAAAAATCTTTCTCATCAGTTACTTCAAATGCGTAGTCACTGGCATAAGCTACTATTCAATAATTCTTTCTTAGCGGGCATTTCTAGTAAGATGAATGTCTAAATATCTAATTCCTTAAATTATTCCGAACACTTTTTAAACAGTTTTGAAATGGTTCTTAAACGGTTTTATTTTGTTTGACTTCGATTTTTAAATCTAGTAATACATGTTTAAACCCCTTCCAAAAAAAAAAAATATCGATCACCCCCTTCCAATAACTAAAAATAGTTACACATTTTTTGTTAATTTTTACGATAAAACAAATTATAAATGTAGGTAATCAGAAGTGTTGTATAAAAAAATAGCAAAAAAAAACAATTAAATTAAAAATTACCATTTTTGGACATAAATTGAAAAAAAAATCATGTGCACTTTCCGAGTTTATCGTCACGTCCATATATCCTCGAAACGGTAGGCAAAGGTACATTCTAGTACGTACCCACGATTAGCCGACGATATTAGGTCCCACGATGTAACGGATGGCAAGTCCGTCGCCAATCGGGCACAAATCCAATCCCAGGCAACGTTATGTTTTTTTAGAAAAACTGAAAAACTCATACTTAGAACAAGTTGCCCGACCCGAAAATCGAACCCGGGACCTCCGTATCAAAGTTGGACACCGACGCCACTCGACCACATAGGAGATCGATTACCAACAAACATTTTTGCCCGACGATCCGATAACTGTTTACACTTCACAATTTACAAAACAGCGAAGCCGCCGGAAGCGGCGTCGAGGTCCCCTGTTTCGGCCCGCCTCCACGATAATAGTGGCGGCGGACCGGAACCGAGCCACAACACCCTCCATTTCAAGTAGTCAGGACACTGTCTCGAGCCGAGGTCCGGTCTCACAGGAGACGCCCTCGGGACAGGGGTCGTAGGCCCAAAAGTAGGTTAGTAGATTTTTTGGCCCAAGCGCCACTCGGCAGAACGCTTACGTTCTGCCCTAATGTCCATTGAGCTATAGAGGCCGAGTCGGCTATCATTCATTTCGAAAAAAAAAACACCACATCTACATTAAGCCCGGAATTCACTAGACGGATGTGCCCGTCGGACCTCGCCACTATAAATCTATGACCGCGACAGACCTACACTAGACGGACGTTACAAAGACCGACCCCCCCAACTTACGTTACAGAACATGTCGGGACACTCCTGCATCAGCACGGCCCTGGTGTACAGGTGGCAGGAGCGCTCCCAGTACACGAGGTCCCACACCGACACGGCGCCACAGGTTTCCCGAGGGCCCAGCAGTTTGATAGCCGTCGTGTACAGATCGTCCGCCTGGTTGTACAGGCTTCGTTTTTCCGCACTGAAAGTATATCACTATATTCAATTTTAACTCAACATTTGCCAACCAAAGTTTAGAACCAAACTTTTCACATAATGTACAAATTCTTATTCACGGCATGCCAAACAACGAACCACACGAACTATAACATATTACGGCTTCTAAACAAAACAATTCAATTCTTCATCTCTACAATTCTGATCCCAATTAATATGGCATCCATTTCAAAATAATTTTATTGGCTTAGTGAACTCGGATGCCAAATTTGAGCGTTTCGTTACAAAAAGCCGGTGAACCTGCAATTTCATTTGAACTAAAAGACATACTGTGTCTTGTCAACTACTGTGTCAACTAAAAGACAGTAAAAAGATAGCCCTTCTAAAACTACTTCAAGAGCTGTGTCATTGGTCAAGTGGTAGCGTCGACTAATAGAGAATCGGGTTCGCTTCCCGACGGGAGCGAATATAGTATTGAACTTTAGATGGTACTAAATTTATATGTATAGATGTATAGACAAGATACTTCTATATCCCAAGTTAACAATATATCATTAGCGCGACCAAATGGGCAATCTCAGTATAAATTATTATAGTTGTACGCCATTCAGAACAGACATTAGTGTATGTAGAGAATATAGTCTTGAACTTTAGATGGTACTAAATTTAAACTGCCTTATTGCTGTTCTAAAAAGGGTCTCGGTGGTTTAATGGTTAGCGCTACAGACTGGCCGAGTGGTATCGTAGCTGTCTTACCACGTCGACGAATAGCGAGGCTTGGGTTCGATTCCTGACAGGGGCGAGCGTTTGTGTGATGAACATAGATGTTCGCATTTCTGGGTCTAGATGTTTATTAAATTTATTCCGGTATTTATATTATATTTGAATGTATAATATCGTCGACTAACACCCGTAACACAAGCAAACAATTTGCTTACTTTGGGGTTGGATCAATATGTGTGATTACTATATTTATTTATAATCAGAAAAATGTCTCACCTAAAACCACCTTGATCGCTATGGGCCTTGAATCGCAAATACCTCGCCTTGTTACAGTACAGTAAAGCCAAGTTCGGCACGTCGTTGACTTGTTCGAAGATGGCTGTCGCCTCTTCCAGGCACTCGGCGGAGCGCTTCGACAGAGACGTGAACTGTTTCATCAGTAATTTCGCCTTGGGGTCTTTTGGATCGGATTCTTCTACATACTTTACGTAGAACTCTGTAAGAAAAGCGTGTTTTAAATGAATGTTTTTATTTCAACAGACTTTTTGAAGACCTTCAGTAGAGTTGATGCGTATGAGTTTAATGATACTGTCTTATTGTTTATACAAATATGAATGTATATTTTAAGTGAGTTAAACAGGTAAACATATTTACTTTCTGCAGTAAATTAAAAATGTTTACATGTGTAAATTTACTTTCTACTGTAAAGTTAAAATGTTTACACGTGTAAGTTTATTTTCTAATTAAATTTAAAATGTTTACATGTGTAAATTTAATTTCTGCTATAAGGCTACAATGTTTACACGTGTAAGTTTATTCTCTAATTAAATTTAAAATGTTTACATATGTAAATTTACTTTCTGCTATAAGGTTAAAATGTTTACATGTGTAAATTTACTTTCTGCTATAAGGTTAAAATGTTTACACGTGTAAGTTTATTTTCTAATTAAATTTAAAATGTTTACATGTGTAAATTTGGTTTCTACTATAAAGTTAAAATGTTTAAATGTGTACATTTACTTTTTACAGTTCGAACGCGCGTTTGTGTATGCGCGTATGCGCATAGACGCGCATATACAATCACACACATAGTATAAAATATATAGAATAGTTCCGGAAGACCTCGAAACGTAATCAGATAAAAACAAGATTCTCGAAAATCGGGTTAAAAATCAATATCTTCCTCACTTTTGAAAATTTAAAATGTTCTCAGTGAGAAGTTAAAAAAAAGGAAACTCACGTTGAGCGTCGTTCATGTACCGTACGGCGAGCTCGTTCCGCACGGAGGCGCGGCGCCGCTGCAGCTCTCCGCGCCGGTCCGCGCCCGCCCCTCCGCCCGCCCCCGCGCCCGCGCCCGCGCCTGCCCCCGCGCCCGCGCCTGCCCCCGCGCCCGCACCCGCACCCGCGCCCCCGCAGTGTCGCTCGGCCCGGCTGTACAGCTCGCACGCATTCACCATTGCCTCTGTTTCGCTGACTGGCAGGGCCAAGTCTAAACACAAAGTCAAATCTATCAGTTAAAGGCTTTTACGTGGCATTTTTATTACATTTTTGAAATTCGATACTGGCAACACTTATCCATAGTAATGTGGCTGTCAAAAATATTTTTGATATTCCGAGTGCCATAAGTGCACAGTACCAAGCTAAACGTGGAAAACGTCAACTTGTTTATAAATTGTTGCAGTATTGTGAACGGGAGAAACCATTTTCAAGAAAGAAGGTGTTGCCGAGAGGTGTTTTTGAAATTCCTTATCAATCGCCCATGTAAACACATTTAATCGACAGATTAATTTATAAATTAATACAAATAGAGGATTTCGTGTACATATCAAGTAAAATTTAATTTTAGTAGCATTTTACGTATTTTTTTCAGTTTCTATTGTAATCCTCCCACCATTACAACATCAATAAAATCTTAACTTTATGATAAAAGTGCCTCTGTTTTCGACAGTTTAAGACTAAATTGAATTTGAGAATATAATAATAATTCTCCCGTGCTAACGGTCGTGTGGTATCCGGTTAAGACGCCAGTCAATATCTATCGTGTCCGTGGGTATCGTAAAAGGAGACTGCTGGGCGGACCCAAGATAGATTGGCAACAGCGCCTTCCGGAAACAACACAGCCCGTAACAAACATACATACATACATACACATACATATCTTCACGCCAATTCCCTTACATGAGGCAGAGTATCGAGTGCCAAGTGTCACGACTTCTACATACTTGTCTAGCTTCCTCCTTAACAAACATATACTACCAAAACCAATCCACCTATCCAACGTGAACGTGGAGACTAGTACAACCTCCCTTTACACTGGGGAAGGTCTACATTTAACAGTGGATTGCAACGTTCTGATGAATGAATGAAATGAAAAACTCACCAATATCGAATTCATCCCCACCATCTCCTTCCGTCTCTTCCAACATGTCTTTCTCAATCTCCATTCGGATATCACCGTCTATCTCATGGTCTGTCTCAAACTGTTTCTTAAAATGCTCCAACCTGAATACCAAATTATCACAATAATATTAATCATCCGCCTCTGTGGTCGGTGTCCGCAGGGTCCCTGGTTTGACTCTTGGGTCGGAAAACTTATTCTATGAGTATTTTCAGTTTTTCTGAAAAACATAACGTTATCTAGGATTGGATTTGTGTCCGATATGGCGACGGACTTGCCACCTGTCACATCATGGGGCCTAATATCGTCGGTTAAACATTCCGGCCTCAGGTTGGCAACGCATTATTACCACCTGTCTCTATATGTCTATTAAGTATCTTTGGATTCTATTAAAATACAGTATGTTTTACCTTTCCCAGTGCTTGCTTAGCTGGAAGAAATTGTCCCCAACCCTGCCGATCAAGCAGCTCGCGTCCACCACACGACTTTTGATTATCATGTTGCTTAATAGCTTCTGGCACTTGCTGGCAATACCTAAAAATATTAGTGTCAATACTTACCATCAAATATTAACAGTGATTTCTCCTTACCAATACATTTAGACATATAAATAAAACTGAAGTATATGCAGTGTTAAAAAACTGCTTTTTAATGAGAAAGTGGTAATAATTTTACTGGCACAAACTAGACTAAACTAAATTAAAATTTAATTTCATAATTTAAAATAGCGTTTGCTGTTCGATAAAATATTAAAATTACGAAATCATAATATAAGCAGAGTGGATTTGTATTATTTTACATACAACGAATTTTAATTTTAGTCTGTCTGTTTGTTCTGGGCACTTTCACTAGTAGACAACCGAAGTTACAGGGAATATTATAGGTTACTTTTGTTTTAGAAAGTAGTAATATGCTCACAAAAAAATCCAACATATCCAAATTAAATCAACGCAAACAAAGTCGTGTGTAACAGTTAGTTATTTACACATAAATAAATAAAAATGAAATGTATGTTTGTAATATAAAAATTATAACTTTTTAATATGTGCATATAAAAATTCTAAAGTTATATGTTACATTTTTTTCTAAATTTTTGTCTGTCTGTTTGTTCCAGGTAATCTCTAAAGGCTTGTCTATTTTAACGGACCTTCATATAGATAGCTGATGTTAGATAAAGTAACTTAGGCTACTTTTATTTGGAATAACGATTTGGGTTCCGTGCATAAAAAATGCATGAATATATCTTAAAGGCCCTAAGAAATCTGCAGGCAACAGCTAGCTATGATATATTATAAAGCTATAGATGCTTTATACGCCCTTATTTTGACAAAAAAATAAGACAATTGGTTGTAATTTGCCAGTTTCATCTGTCAAAATATTTTAATAATTTTCATTAAAAACGCCTTCCTGTGCGTACAAAGCTTGGAATAATTATACATTCATCATAAAGAAACATTTATTTTCATGCGTAGTATTAAAAATACACAATTTTTACTTCTTTAATGGTGTAATCATAAATATGTACCAGAAAATAAAATACATACATACAAATCTTCACGCCAAGCCCCTTACGGGGTAGGCAGGGAGTATCGAGTGCCAAGTGTCATGACTCCAACATACTTGCCTAGCTTCCTCCACATTCATTACTCTCTTCATACATACACGCCATATTATATATGCTTCATACATATTATAAAAAATAAAATTAGTCACTATTAAATGTCAATTTCTACGCAGGTAACGTATCTATAGTTTTTATATATCATAGATAGCTAATAAATAAATAAATTCTTACACATACCAATATATTTTAAAGAAAATCCATATTGGGAGTCCGCATAGCTATATTCTGCTAAGGTGGCATAGGCAAGGCATATCTTCTCATATAGGAGCGTCTTCAAATGCAGCTTCCAAGCGAAATTGTCATCTCTATTGGGTTCATGCCACGTCGGTATCGGATTCTCCTTGCAAACCAATATTGCGTTCTTGTCTATAGAAGAGTTCGTTTCAATAAGGTAATTCCCCGACTTTTCAGACTTTTTGTCTCTTTTCCTCCTTCTGCTTCTAGATACGTGCTCTTTCTCTTTCCTTTTGATTGGTTCGTAGTTCATTTTGATTGGTTCGTAGGGGTTCGCCATTTTAGGGTGCTGCTCTTCTATTATTATTTGTTGTTTGAGGCGTTCTCGTTCTTCTTCCTATAATATCATCACGCCCATTATCCCGAAAGTGCTAGGCAGAGGTATATACTAGTTTACACCCACGATTAGCCGTCGATACTAGGTCCCATGATGTGACAGGTGGCAAGTCCGCCGTCATATCAGACATAAATCTAATCCAAGGCAACATTATGTTATGTTCTATGAGTATTATTCAAATAAACAGAAAAAATCTCATATAGAACAAGTTGGCGGACCCGTGAATAGAATTAGGGACTGCACATGATCCCTAATTAAATCAAAATGAGAAAATAGACATCTCAAGAAGTTATAGGAGTGGATTTTTTGCAGAGGTTTAAAATTGTCAAATTTTAGACGAAACGGAAGATTTTTAACAAAAAAAAGTTAAAAATGATCTTCCAATACATGATTTTTAGCCCCCGATGACTTCCATATTGCATATTTCATCGAAATCGTTAGAGAACATCATTACAGACTCATATACAGCGTGGCACCATACAGGTGAACTTTATTGAATACGTGTACTAGAGGTCAGTAATTGAAAAATAATAGTAAATTATCTGAAACCATTAATTAAAAAATCCCTAGCAAACTAAATAAATAATGTTAGCAAAATAATTTTTGAATTAATAATTCCAGATAATTTACTATAAATTTTTAATTACCTCTAGCACAACTCGTGTGTTCAATTAAGGTCACCAGTATGTCACCACGCTGTATAAACAAATATAGATAAATAAAATATAACTCGTTTAATAGTATATAACCTGCCATAAGAATAGTTTATTGCCTTAAATACACATACCTTGCACTTGTCGGAGGCTAAATGATGCAATGCGCGCAGTCCTTGCAACGCGTGACGCAACGCGCGCCCACAACGCACCGGGGGTTCGATTCCCAGCCCGTGGTTCACACTAGATTTAGTCTTTCCTTCCTGAACAAATTTCAATAACTGTATAGAAATGTAGAAGTACCTTCACGCCTATTATCCGTGAAGAGATAGGCAGAGGTGTGCTAATATCTCCACGACTCGTAAGTCCAGTAGATATACTAGAACACCTACGATTAGCCAAGGTACTAGGGCCTATGATGTGATAGGTGGCAAGCCCAGGCAATTAAGACCTTTATAGTCTGTATTTACCTTTATAGTATATATTGTAGCCATATTTCTCACAAATAAAGAAATTTAATTTACCCCAAAAACGATTTACAACTTCGTACTTCGCATGATAGACTGTGTATAATACTTTTAATGTAACAGCCATAACGTGTAATATCAAAATGTCCATCAAATAACAAATTATTTGTGGTTATCATAGTAATATTAGTAATAGCCTCTATACGATCTTTCATTGGGGCTCACTCTTTCTCCCACCAACCTATGTGAAAGGTTTACCACTTTATCATTTTTTTTTACCACGCGTTCGCAGAACGTGTTATAATTAGCAAATAGACCGTTGGCAAAGAATAAAAAAAATGTGACTATTGCAAAAAAAGAGCAATGTATTATAATAAAATCGATATTTCAAATGCAATAAATGGTAGAGTTTGTAAAATTCGTCAATTCAATTTTATTCAATTCAAAAAATTCAATTTTAAAAAATACCTCTTGCTAGAAACTGTACAAACATAATATGCCATTAACACTAAACGGTACATGGTGACCTTACACATAAAATTATATCATTAAACTAATTCTCTCTACACGCTGTACAAATTAAGACAATCACAAACACGCGATCGCTATAACATAACGCGTATTCACACCTACTAATAATCTAATAAATCACATTTCATTAAATATCTTTGGATTCAACCAAATAAAATTACGTAGCGTACAAAAATATAAAAAATATACAAGAATGTTGAGTACTACTAAGTTTATACACATCGCCTGTACACCACAATAGTATAACTATCCATGTTTATGGAATTGACCTACATTTTTATTAAATTTGGTATACATGCAATACTGTTGCGAGAAATAAATCGCTTTAGAATCCTATTGCTAAAGCTTTGAGAACATACATGTTACGTCGACAAACTTAACCAACGCTAGAAATAAAGCTGACTTGTGACATTATTATTATAGTGGTTGAGATTCGTCGGTCACAGCAGATCTTGGACATGAGATGTGTCAAGGTTTGTGATGAGAGTCTTGAGAAAGGTCATCTCCTTTCGCGCGTTCTCTAAAATGACGCGAGGGTCTTGGGCAGTGCAACGCAGACAATTCGGGGCGAACACCATTGCTAAATTAGCGGAATCCATTTTCGTTTGACTTACCACTTCCGGGGCAGTGAATTGTTGTAGAAAACTTATTAAATATGTAAGAACCTGAAACAAATAATTCAGTTTAAATGAATTTGCAGTTGCTTCTGCGTCGTGTCGTGTGTCGTATATAGTGAGCGCCCCATACCTAAAACTTACGCGCGGTGCGGCCACACTGCTTTTAGTTAAACGGTGCGTACTGTACCGTGTGTCTTTTTTATAATATTGGAAGGCAAATAAGCGGACGGATTCCCCGACGGTAACAAGTTCGCGCCGCTCATAAGAACCAAAAGTTACCACTTTTATAAGGGCCTCGTGTAAAGTAAGTTGACCGGCGGCTACAACGGCAATGTCGCGCGTGGCGTGTCGCGCGTGGCGTGTCGCGCGTGGCGTGTCGCGCGTGGCGTGTCGCGCGTGGCGTGTCGCGCGTCCCTCACCAGGCGGTTGAGCGGCGGCAGGCGGGCGAGCGCGCGCTGCGCGGCGGCCACGTCGGCGCCGGCCGCCACGCAGGCGCCGTACAGCGCGTCCGGGATCAGCGGCTCGTACAGCTCGCGGTACCACAGCTTCAGCAGGCTCGCCGGCGCGTGCGCGTCTGCGCACACCACACAACATACCACTCGCACCGCGTCCCACACTCTCGCTTGTACCTCGCGCCCTAGACGACGACCATCGCGACCAATGGTCGCAACGTCCAGACTAAATCTAAAGAAACCGCACGGACGTCACGCGTTTCCTTAGTCATTTCGATCGTGCGACACCGGTCGTGGTCGCGGTCGTCTGCCGCACGAAGTGCCTAGGGCGACGGGTATTTAGTCGTTGCGGCTAAGTGCGCTACGTCCATGCGGTTACGATAGATTAGAGCGAAAGGTAATCACACATGATGTGACACGATATACATAATATATGATGTGACACACATCATGTGAAATTATGATAAATATTAAATACTCAACCGCAATAACATAACGTACGTTACTCCCAGATTATTAAGTTATTTAGACAGTGATAACAAAAGAGTCAGACTTACAATAAAACTCATGAAATCATATGTCTATACTGACTTCGGTGAAACATTGAGGCAATTAAGAGGTAAGTTTGACCTCTAAAGTACTATTAATATTAACAAATAACTTTGTATCAAACGAGAAATCTCAGTGTATGTCACATGAGTGACATACACTGAGACGCTATATTCTATATCGGAAACCCAATTACATAACAAAATTTAGCCAATTTTGACCAATGCGGTCTTTATGGCTTCCAATGTTTTATATGGCTCTTTATATTGACAATAATAATAAAACTAATATACCTGTCAACGTAGAGGCATCAGGCAGTTCCCAGTTATCGATTTTCGCTTTCAATGCATTTACTTCATCCACGTCCGCCGATACTCTGAATATGCCTTCGGTCTCCCGTCCATTCAGCGCCAACACCTGCTGCGACAACGCTACTTGCACCCACGGCAACTGTCTGTTCGGGAATCGTTCCTTTTGTAGGGCCATCACTTCGGACAGTGTATTTCCAAACATCGATTGTCTGAATATTTGTATCTGTGTCATACAAAGAATACTTTAATATGAAATAAAATATTCAGAGAGCAAGAATATAATTCCTTTCTTAAACAAATAATTAAATATTATTTGATTGCAGCTAAATTAAACAAAACTGTTCTTCTGATATTTATGAATCATACATATAACCTTTTCTTTTAAATGCCTCTGTCTATTAATTAAAAATTAATTAATAGACAGAGAGACAGACATTTGAATAAAATTACTAATGTTTGATACTCTATATGTAAATATTTATTTATCTATAAAAATAAGTGGAAAGCGCTTTAAATTATTTTTGTATATAAATATGTGCAAACTTACTCTCGCTTGATCGATATCTTCAGTACTTGCTTTCCGTGGTTGTCGCTTGCCTCCAAATCCAATTCGCTCTAATCTTTTACACGCCACACTCGCATAATGAGAAACTTGCACATGAATTGGCCATTTTCCTACCTACAACAACAACAAAATAATTAAATTACAGAAAAGCTTATCAATAACACCAACACAATGAAAAGATTGTGTAATATATTCACCTAACAAAAGTAGATTTTTCCTGTCATGGATATATGTGTACAAAATGTATGAAAATTGTATTTCCTGATCAGTACACATAAATAAAATTGAAGTGTCTGTTTTTAATATTAAAATAATTTATTTTTACTTAATGCATATGTACACGTATATACACAATACAAATACCAAAATAATATTTTTTTACTATTTTTGTGTGTATGTCTGTCTGTTTGTTCCGGATAATCTCTGGAACGGCAGAACCGATTTTATTTTCATTCCTATTTAGTTGATTTTTGATGTGATAAATAAATAAGTGATTGTGTCACAAAAATAAAGTATGCCTGGCAGTGGTCGCAACCTATTTTTTTTGTACATATTCCTAGCGTATGAAGCAATTGTATGAGCCCATAACTGACCTCGGGGAAACTGTCGGCGAAGGCGGGGTCCCGGTGGCGGTTGACGTAGTTGGTGAGCGCGGGCTGGAAGGCGGGCGAGGGCGGCACGAAGGCCAGGCACACGGCCAGCAGCTCCCAGCCGCGCAGCAGCGAGTCCCGCAGCGGGTTCTCCGTCGTTTGCCGGCACAGCTGCACGTACAGCTCGTCGCGCAACCTACGCACATGTATCGTTTCATAATAATTCACTTCTTAAACAGCCTGGGTGGCAGGTAAGGTAAACCGGTAGTCGGTAAACATACTTTTGCATGACGCCTCACATTCAGACTTCAGCTCCATTACCACCTGTGGTGTCTATAGGCGACGTGAATTTCTTACCATCAGGAAATCCGTCTGCTTGTTTGTTTTCCAATGTTATAAAAAAACTTATAACATTGGAAAACAGTAATTACATTTAAATGCTTGTTCACTAGAATAGAAATCAAAGACACATTTTACAAACTTATGCAGTAAATTAATAATATGGATATCTTAATGACTGCATTTAAAAGACGCTGTATAGATAGACACATCTATACAGCGCATATTTAAAAAAAACAATTTTCATGCTTCTTGTTAGTCTGAAATATATAAGGTCCTTCAAAAATAGATGTTTAACTTTTGAAGCGTATTCAGTGTACCTAATAAAAGATATCATTTAAATAACATCTTTACCATTAAGATTTTATCATGTGTCATACCTCTCTAGAATAAACATTTCCTATAATTGATAAAACAGAACTTTATAACCGTGTATGAATGAGCGGCTAAGTACTCCGTATAAAAACAGCTGATAAACTGTCATACTTTTTTCCGATAAAATAGTCTTTTTCATTTAAAACTTTTTGTGCAATAGTTTTTTTTTCTTTGTGTTCACACTATCTTAAAATTTGGACACCTATTTTGAAAAGACCTTATATTTTTTTCTGAACAATAAATAACTCAATGTCTAGCAACTATATGTTCCCAACTAATTAATATTAACAAAAAATACTAACTTTTCATTAGCGAAGGTGGCATGTAGAATATCCTGAGCCACGGAGTTGAGTGTCATGCCGGGACGAGCTTTACGGTCGCCCATGTATATCTGGACGAGACGGAACAGGTCTGTGGCCGCCTTCTTGTGAGCCTTGTCCCAGTCCGCTCCCACCATGGGCGCGCTGATGGCTGATGATGTCCACGACAACAGATCACGTACTGACGCCTGAACGAACGTGGTATGATTAAACAAAATGGGCTTCTTCTTATTTTTGGCATTTGTCAAGTTTAATAATAATAATTTACATCAAGATATTGCCCGATTACGTAAATTTGGTCTTGAATGATTCATAATAGTCATAAGTCGTTATAGTCATATCATGGTCTTAGGTAAAATATTTTATTTTTATTTGTTACAAGTTTGTTACAAAATATTTTCTAGCATATTTGCAAATCTAGAAACTTGCATCTATGATGTATATAGACCACGATAATGTCATATCATCAGATGAGTCGTATGTTAAATTCGCTATCTTATACGTTAAAAAAAGTCGAATGTCTTAATCATATTTGCCTGTTCAGGCAAAAAGTGCTGGTGCGAACGCGGGTACGAGTCCGAACTCGAACCATATGTGATGTGGATGTCCCCGCCATAATGTTTCAGACGTTTGTGTTCCGATTTACAGTATAGTATAGCTAGTAGACTCCAGGTCAGAGGAAACCCTGTTACATCTATGGATTCTATAGGCTACGATTGTCTCCTACCATCACGTGAGCTGCAAACTTGTTTGCTGTATTATACGACAAAAAGTAGAAAAATGTTACTTTTCTCCGGAATATCCCCTTGTTGAAGTTGAGGTTGTCCTTGGCGAATATCTCGATGTCCTGCTCGGGCGGCGGGTGCGGGTGCGGATGCGGGTGCGGGTGCGCGCGCACGGGGCTGTACAGCGCGCCGCCCTCGCCCGCACCGCCCGCGCCCTGCGTGCCGCCGCCGCCCAGCGACGATGTCTGCAAACAATATTCAGCGCTCGTAAACGGAGAAGAAACACACAAGAATGCACATTCAATGTTCTCGCAACAAAGTTGTGATATTCAATATCCGATATAGGCCACCGCACGGAGATGACGTCTGAGGAACATTTTCAGTGCTGGTAAAAAGATTAACATGCCATGTCACCATAATGTCATTGTTTAATGTTCTGTCTATCATGTTCCGGTCTTAGGTAAAGTACTCCTAGATAACGTTTATGACGACCAAAATGGACTATAAAAATACACAAAAAATTATTGGTAAGTAATCTGTTTGAAATTTCTTAATGGCTCAGAGAACATGCACAAAAAACACGTGTAAAGGTTTTAAAAAATCTGACATTACACATGCGCAGAAGCGATGGACTGCGCGTATGTACTACGTACTACAAAGTTTTGTTGTAATATTAACCTGTTTTTAACAGTAGCGATTACAGCATAAGACTCTATGTAAACCGTAAATAATCAAAGGTTCCGGTATGAGATAGTAGTAGAAAGACTTACACGTTTTCGTGTTGCAATATTTTAATACTTAATTCAAGAGTAATGAATGTGGAGAAGGTGGGTATGTACGTAGAGAAAATGGCACTTAGCACATTATACTCTATGCCTACCCCGTAAAAGATTTGGTGTAATTATCTATGTATATAAGGTTAAAAATATCTTTCGCAATCATCCAGTATGCACACGACGGAGTAACGTAAAACACGACATTTAAGAAGTAGGTAATGACGTAAATAATGATAATAAATGTCCCTGGACTAATCACACGTATTTATCTAACCCCAAAGTAAGTAAATTATTTGCTTGTGATATGGGTGTTAGCCCTAGTTCGTACGAGCATTTCTAAAAGCGCGTTAAAAAGCGCTGGGCATTGGAAATAGATCATAATATAGACCTATTTCCAACGCCCAGCATTTAAAATGCAAAGGTGCTCGATTAAAAACATCGCGTTAAAAAAGTGCTTATGTGTGTACATATTCATAGAAATGCATTCGTTTTGTTAGTCAACGATATTAAACATAGAAATACATACATAAATACCAGAATAAATAACACCCAGACTCAGAAATCGAACGTCTACATTCATCACACAAACGCTCGCTCTCGTCGGGAATCGAAACCAAGCCTCGTTATTTACCGAGGTGATTAGGCAACTATGCTCATCACTCGACCAACAAGACGGTCAAATAATACAGTTTTTAGCATGTATTGATGTATACTTACCCTATGTATGCCAGGCGATGGCTGCCGATCCCGATCAAATCCAACAAACGTATTGTAATAGGATACACCATGGTTCATGTATTCAACGTCTGTCGGTCTGTGGGAGTAGGAATGAGGCAGATACACTCCCGAGCCGTCGTCATCATCCGGCGTCCGGGCCCCGCCGTCCGATGATTCATTGTCCGGCTCGTGGCCGGATAGCGACCGGGACTCCGACCCTGATCGAGACCTGGATGTGGCGGACTCTCCGTCTGAATCGGAACCACCGTAGCGACCCCGACCTATAATATATTACAATTCATTTTGATCCAACTCTTGAATAATAGGCCATCTATAAACTGCATCACATAATTCTGATCGTTTATTGACATTGACATAGTCAGGTCATAAACTCCTTCCTGATGCCACATATTTTTCATTCTTTATTTACAAGTAGTTAAATGAAGTAATTACTTTTACTAAACTTTTTAGAATTAGAGTAACCTTTAGTACTATCAATATATAGTAAAATATTCTAAATAATAGACAGAACACGATGAAAATTTGTTCGATTTTAGAATTTTATAAATGTAACATTGCAACATTTTTGGTCCCCCCTGCCCCTTGTCACATTTCATTAACCCGCTCCCTCCCCCATAATGTGTGACGTAATTTATGGATGGTCCCTAATACTTGTTTTCTTTTATATTAAGGAGTGGAAACAAAAGAATACACTATGACTGAAAGTGTCCACACTCACTGGAAAGCTTGGCCTGTTGTATGATGTAGTCTTGCAGCGGTAGTAAATGCTGCAGGCCGCGGAGGTCCCAGTTGCAGTAAAGAGGCGAACCCCCTTCTTCGTCCTCTTCCTCCCCTTCGTTTTCACCCGTCTCCTCTTCCGCTGGCCGCTTGTGACCTAATCCACACAACAAACAATCTTATGTTTACACCCTACTGAAGTATTTTCTGGAGATTACTTTTCTAAATAATTAAATGATGGCAATACTGGGCCTAGCTCTTCTTGGGCCAATCTCTTTATCTAATGGAGAATATGACAAGATATGCAAAATCGCTTAAAACCCTACTCACGTTAATGATTATATGTATAATCGCCTCTGTGGTCTAGTGGTGTCGGTGTTCGACTTTGACGCGAGAGGTCCTGGGTTCAATTCCTGGG
>DVZN01000112.1:0-17249 GCA_018237365.1 Caria ino melicerta
TATACTAGTATGTAGTATATACCTCTGCCTACCCTTTCGAGGACATATGGGCGTGACGATATTTATTTATTTATTTTATTTAATTTTACGTAAATAATTATATCTAATATATTTTTACTATTAAGCTATTTTTACCATTAAGCTATTAGCGGGAATCCAATTAAAAAGTGCACTTTTATACACTGGATGACAAACAAATTAAAATTAAAGTTTTTATTAAGTAAGTTTATGTTTCGATGATTTTGTTATTTTTGTATGAATGTTTATTTTTTATTGATTTTCTGCAAAAAAATTAATTACTCGGGTCTATAATACCTTTTAATCCTTAAGAAAATTAAACTTCAATACCAACGCAATCAAAGTAAGCAGTAATATAAGCCGCATATTTTCATTTCGGAATCAAAACCTAAGTAGTAAAATTCCAATCGACCCAGAATTTTGGAATTTTGCAGGAAGTAAGGAACTCTCGGTGCCCCAGTCCAACTCGCACTGGCCTGTTTTTTATTTTTACCAACTCAAAAATGACCTTATCGCGTCAGCAAAAAAATATCTGTTTATTTATTTATTACTAGCTGTTGCCCGAGACCTCGCACCCATTTTTTTTAACAAACTCTTCTTGATGTCATTTGACTCGACTTCACTCCACTCCACCCCACCCAAACTCACGCAATTTCACCCTAAATTAAACGGGATAAAAAGTATTCTACAAATGGAGGAGGGTGGGGACTGGTTGGGAGTGGTGGAGACAGACAGACAGTCAAAAATTCTGAAAATCTCAAAATATGTTCTGCAGCCCATTTTTAGTTGTCTGGACTAATTTTTTTGAAAATATTTTCAATGTACAGGTTTCACTCTTCTGCCCTTTTATTATATCTATAGATAGATTATAGGGCAAATTATAGTTTCACATCAATACGTGCTATATGCATTGTCTACCACAATACAAGTGACAATGTAGAAACTATTTACGAATTGGCTACACCATGTGCCATTTAATGTTTAACGTTGAAATGTAGCAGTATTGAAATAATACTGCTCAAAAGTGTCATGAAGGCTGAAACCACAAAGAAAAACAAGTTGCGTATAAATATGTAAAGAAAGCCTGATCATAAAATTGGGTCATCGCCGCCATGAAAGTGATCATTTATTTTTATGGAATCAATTCTCTGTTTAATTATATTATCGTCATCTCTCCGTAATACCGGAGAGCTAATACTTTGATTAGATTTTACTAATGGCCACTTAAGATTATTGAGATATCTTGGAAACATATCTTAATCTTTTGATATTATTTTCTTCCTGTGGCAGTTATAATTTCTTGTAAGATGAAAACGGACTCAGATGTATTTTATTTATTAAAGCTATTTTAAACAAGCAAGTATTGGAATTAATTTCGTTACAGCTTTATATTTTTATTTAAGGTTCAAAAGTAATAAACATATAAATTACTGGCTATTTCCTGCGGCTTCACATGTGTTTTTATTTATTAAAGAAATACAAAGTAAGATTTAAGATAAGTCCCATGAACAAACCCCACCCAATCTCACGCAACCCCACCCATGCCCATTCCACACTACACTACTACCTTCCACGTTCCACCCACCCCTTCTCATCCCATCTAACAAATAAAAAAGAATAAATGAAATCGGACTACGCGTTAATGAATTAAGGCCAATTTTACATTTTGTCTTTTAACTCCTCTCCCACGGGAACCCCTCAATTAAATGGGATAAGAAGTAGCATATGACCTTCCTCGGAACATAAAGTATGTCCCAACCAAATTTCGTGACGATTGCTCCGGTAGATTCAGTAGATTATATGTACAGTAATCACTCTTCTACACTTTTACTGTTTATACCTATATATAAACTGTCGAACTAAGAACCTCCTGCTTTTTAAACACGTTTAAATACAGTATACTAGCTGTTAAATACAATAGGCTTTGTTCGCTTGGAATTAGATCTTCATATTGTCAAAGGCAATACTATTTAAACACATTTTTTTCAAATTACTTTTGTTGTGTTCTTTATTGTTAGGAAAATATTTGTTGAAGAAAATAATCGACTGCGAAAATAGGGAGGAAGATTACCAATACATTTGTATGCCTTGTAAAACCCTTTACCGGATTGCCATCAAATATTGTTGACGTGCCGGGAACTGGCGCGATTTTTGGGTGTTTACCTAAAAAATGTCTTTTTTGTAAAGGAAGGTAAAGCTGCTGGTAGCGTGTATCTTATTGTATTAATATGTATCCCCATACTAATATCCATTCGTCCTAGCTTTATCCCGTTTTATATATCAGATGATATCGGGGACGGCTACCAAATCTAGTAAATTTGACAAAGGCGCCAGTTTTTACACAGAGCGACTGATCTGACCTCTGCAACCAGGCCCAATTCTAGATTAGCTCAAATTCGAATACATGAATCCGAGTTTTGTCAAGAAGTTCTCCTTGAACCTAAGAGAACTCAGAAAATATACTTACGTTAGAAAAACTCATTGGTACATGGCGGGTTTTGAACCTGGACTGTTCGAATGAAAGTCTCAAGCTTTAACCACTAAGTTAATAAGGCTCTTTCTATCCCCATACTAATATAATCCTATACTATACATGTAATGGCAGACCTGTTAGCAAATCGAATATACCTTACCCCAAAATTAACGAAAAAAAAACAGTGTTCATTTGCGGTAAGGAAAATAGGGAAAAACTTTGGGTTTTCATAACCATTTCATTATGTTGACTTAAATGTTATGTAAGTCAACGTTTATTTAACAGAAATAACAAGCAAAATTCACGTTAAAGGCCAAACCTCGGCATGTACGGGTGAAACTTGTGGAACATTGAACAAACATATCCACAAATTGTTATGAAAACAAAATTTTCGTAGATAATGGCGCTGATTCTGCTGTACACCGACTATTTTTTTAAAGTTATCATTATTTACTTTCAACTTCTGTAAGTTATGAAAGAAAGAAACGAGACAGGTTAAGGGGTGTCAAATTAATATGCTCTAAAAATTGGATTAACGTTTCACCTATACCTCGGAATATAACGTTTTAAAATCTTTGCATGTTTGCTTACTGTTGTAACAACGCTAAATATCTCCTGTCTCTTTTTATTGTTATATCGGTTATTATACCTTAAAATTAGTTTAGAAAATGCGCAGCAGAATTACCGCCACTGTTACGAACATAATATCTTACTTGTTGATATGCGGTCTTAACTTTAGTTACACAATGAACCTATTAGAAGTAATAGCCAAGACGTAGAATTTTGATGTTGTTTTCCAGTTGGAGCTGATATGCTTAGGCATCATGTTTAAGCTCAAAACTAATGCGTCGGGAGTGACGACTCCATCTCCCGCTATTGGAAGTATCTAGTTACTTGGGCAAATAATTACTTTAGAGTCTAGTGCAATCAGTCAGTTCATTAGGTGGTAGAGCTTTGTATGAAGCTTAATTTCTCGGATATTAAAATTCATGCAAAAGAAGAAAAGAAAAATCGAGCGTGGTCTGTGTGTAACTTTGAGACACGCGGATGTCGGTTGTCAGGCAACTTATTCTATGGGTTTTTTAGTTTATCTGGAAAAAGTAAGTTGGCTGCGAATGGATTGAGCTGGTACTTGATATGACGACGGATTTGCCACCTGTCATATCATGAAACCTCTGGGACTGAGTATATACCTCTGCATATCCCTTCGGGCATATATTGTCGTGACGAAATTATTTTTTTAATTTTTAGGCAATAGAATTTTTACCGGCTAGATACCCTTCAAAAAGGAACACGTCAACAGCAAGAGTTGACGATATGGCAGCAGAAGTCCAGACGAGCCGTTGCGAATCTCCAACACCTAACTTAAAGGTCATGGAGCTAGTGATAGTAAACATAATAAGTTCGGCTTTTATGTGCGGCTTGTCAGATAGGAAGTTATTGCATTTTCATAATATTTTATTAGTAAAAACCTGAACTCAAAAGAGTAACATGACATTTAATAATTGGGGTTAATACAATATAACAAATTAGAATATTATAGCTTGATTAAAAATATTATTTAAAAAATTACTCAGATTTAACCCTACATCCGGAACACTGCTGATACCATATTTTAAACAACCGCGTCCAACTATGATGGACGACCAAAGCTAATAACCAAAATCTTGTTATTCAACGTTATCTAAAACGGACAATAGAATTCCATTGTTAGCTTAATAAATAAACGTACAATTTTTCAGCAATTTAATATAAGTTCGTTGGATAGCGCGAAAAGAAGATCGGGAGATAATAGAATTATTTTTTCCGAGCTTCCGCTTGTGCCAGCGGGGGTCGTTATTCAATTACAAGGGCGAAAATACGGAGCGATGTTTACCTGGACTGCTGCGGGCTATCCGACTGGATCTTTTTTCATAATTATCTATTACGCATACCTGTAGCTATGTCTAGTTTGGATTAAAAATATCCAGCGTATTCACCTGTTTAAGTAGATTACGCTGAAATTTAATAAGTTGTAGCTGCTCCCGCGGCTTTTACACACTTTTTCAATGCATGTGATGTTTATATCGAGACTTTAGATATATACATTATCGATATAAAAAAATAGGTTCAGGCAATCAAAGGCGGGTACTTGAACAAATATAGATCATTTCTACAAATATTGTCTGTCTGTTAATTTATTCTTAAATCACGCAAAATCTATTGAACGGATTTTGATAATTGGTCTATTTATAGTTGTACCGGAGGTGGGCGAGACGAAGTTCGACGGGACAGCTAGTTTCCATAACAATTAATGATTAATGATTGCATGAATATTAGTTCACAGTTTTTATACATAGGTTTATTATTCTAAGTACCTATCTGGGCGACCGAGCTCAGCTCGGTTGATACTGACGGTATTAACAATTAGGTATTGATAATTTACTGGTATATGTAGATAAATTATTATTTTAATATTCAGAATTCTCATTTTTAACGATCGGTTTGAGTGTTCTAGCGTAACCTCCGCTTCGGGGAAAAATGAAAGGAATGAAAAACTTTCGGCGCCTGTGGGGACTGAACCCACATTTCTGGCATTACGGGCCGTCGTGCTAGCCATTAAGCTCTTTAGCTTGTAGCTTGGCGCTAGCCATGGTTCTTTAACCATGGCTAGCACATGTCTAGTTTATCGTGTTAATTATTTTTATCGATGATGTCGATTGTAATGTCCTTTTTGGTAACACTGTCATGCACCAATCAAAGGTTTTCTCAACCAGTAAAATTCTCATTATTTAACTAGCTTGATGAAGGTGGCGCCATCTGCTCACCTCTATGTAAACTAATTGGTATGTAATGTAAGAAATCTGGCCAAAAGAAAGTATTTTCAGTTGGATAATCTCTACGCGTAATAGACAGACAAACAGTGACAACAATGATTCTATAATTTTTACGGGTGCGGAATTCCAAAACGACTTTTATGTTCCATTAATGTATTTATCAATAAGTTTTAAAATAAACTCATTAAGAGGGTCAGTTTTTTAAGATGGTTTTTCGGGATATCGGTAACCATTTTTGTCATTTATTCGCTATAATCCAATATAAAGGCGGCAGCGCGTGATCTCATTGGCGCTAAGCTGGGCCAGAGGCGATATACATTATTCATGGTGACCGCGTAGTAATACTTGATTTGGTTTTGAAATGTAGAAGATAAACTTCGGATGGACTGATTAGTTTTATATTTATCATAAACACACACTTGTACAGTCCGTACAAAAAGAGTAGAATTTAAAAAGTGACAACACTGTAATGAAGAAACGTCAAATAGTGACGTGTCTTCATACAGTGTTGTCATTTATTTTATTTCTACTCTTTTGACAAAAATTCAGTCTCCAAACAATGGGCAAAAGCCATTTAGGAGGAAAAAAATCTGCTCTTTTCAATCAAAAAAATTTCTCAATTAGACCGTATATATATTTTTTATGAGTGTTCACCAATTCCTCCGCCATTTCTGGACTGATTTTCAAAATTCTTTTTTGACTGAACCCTAAACTTCCGAAGTGGTCCCATAAAAAATTTAGGGATATGCGGAACCGGGAAGTCGGTTGTTTTGCAGTTTTACTGCTTAAGAATTATTGGATAAGCTGTAGGTACTTTTCCATAAAACAACTTTTAATAATTTAATTAATTACCTTATAAGTACTAGTTGGTAGAGCTTCGCAACGGCTCGCCCGAATTAAATGGTACACCGCCTTAACTATTGCCGTTGACGTGATCCGGTTTGGAGGTTAAGGTAAGGTAAACTTACATTTGCGCGAGCCCTAACATCCTGGCCTCAAGATGGCAACACACCGTTACCACCTTTGGTGTCTTAGGTGGCGCGAATTTCTTATCATCAGGAAATCCGTCTGCTTATTTGCCTTCCAATATTATTAAAAAAAACGGTTTTGCTTTTTACCGTATCTCAAGGCTATATTCTATAGTATTAAAATATTTTGTAATTATAAGTATTTGTCGTTAACATTTTGTTTGAATGTATTGACAGTAGGTACTAAAAATAAACAAAATAATAATCTTTTAGAAAAACAAGCAATGTTGTCAACATGATTGAATGTGTCTACATTTGTATGTGTATATTTATCACACATTTTTGCAATCGTGCACTGTCAACACTTAGCCATAATAATGTGTCATATATTCGTGTCGAAAATATTTTCAGTTTTTGATATTCCGAGTGGTTTCAACCATGCCAAAAGCTATTAAAAGTGCTGATCGTGAACTTGTTTATAGATTGTGGAAGTATTATGAACAGGAGAAACTAATTTGATAAAACAAGATGTCGCCAGGAAGTGTTTTTAAAATTCCTTTATAATTTCCCATATATACACATTTAATCGACAGATTATACCTATTCTTATAGTTCTGTTGCAGGCTTTGTTGATGAGCTTATCTGCCAGGCAGCTCGTAATAGGCGAGCATGGGTTTACTGCCACCAACACCATGACCTTAACAAGGTGGTGGAAGAGAGAAGGTTAAGAATGACTCGTACCGATTAACGTACAGTCTTACCTATGTCTACCGCCATAACAAGTGCTTAACATTGACGCATTGCGGTTTGGAGAGAAAGGAGGCTTTTAAACTTACTTTTGCAAGAGGTTTAACATTTTAGTCTCAGGTTGGAAAAGCACCATTACCACCCTTGTTATAGGCGGAATGCATTTCTTACCATCAGGGAACTCGTCCGCTTGTTTGATGGCCATAAAAAACCAACAACATTAATACCACAAATATATAATAATTTGTAATGAACTCATTAGTATTTCCATTACCAATAAAATGACAGTGGTACAGATTTTAATGAAGTAAAACCACATTTACTCTGTGGTTAAGAGTAATTAAAAATATCGATGTAATAAGCGACAGTCCTACGGACCGTCGCATGTCGCGCGGTTTACTGCGACCATCAATAGACTATTTGACGTGGTTTTAGTCGTACAGATTGCGGCAAAGCCACTCACGGTGAAACCAGTCGGATACGTCACAAGTTTGTGCGACAGTCCACGGAACCTTCGTAAAGCGAATGTCCCTTCATAACAGTAGTTTGTAACTTATTGCTAAAGAACTGCAGTTTTCTCTGAATTTTTACCGCACGTGAAAGAAATAGTGTGATTTACGGTTTCATTTCTCCTTATTGGTCGTTTCTTAAGAACTGGGTATCATTTGGCGCGGTTTTCGGCACGGTCAAGTGGGGGGTCACAGGTGCATGTCTCTTCCAAAACCTATGATAGATATATTTCAAAATGATCATCGTCTCAATTTCTTCCTACATTATAGCATGTCGCATAACACCCGGGCGCGGAGTACTCACTCATTTTTGCAAGTGGTTTCAGGGATTGGTAAATGTTTCACTTGCATAGTAGTTTAATAAATCACAAAAGCTTCGGTGGTCTAGTAGTTAAAGCTTTGGATTTTCATTCGAGTAGTCCAGATCAAACTCTGTCATGTACTAATGAGTTTTCCTAACTTAAGTACATTTTCTGAGTGCCATTACGGTGAAGGAAAACGCCGTGAGGAAACCTGAATTCGTGTCCGACCTAATCTAGGATTAGGCTTGGTTTTTCTTCTGGGTTGCAAAGGTCAGTTAGCAGTTGCCCTTGACAAATTCTCTAGATTAGGTAGCCGACTCGATATCATCTGATATACTCGTAGAATCGGGATAAGGCTAGGACGAAGAAGAAGAAGTTTCATAAATCACATCATTTTTTATTATTTTAGTATGACCCCTCAAAAATTTCAAGCTAAGACTGCGCTGGTTGTCTTCGTATTTTAAAAGTCTATTCTTGAAAAGATCAGTTAGATCATTTTAGAAAACCACTCTGTGTCGTGGTGGTTAAAGTGAAATAAATATCATTGGACAAATCATACATATTGATCTAACCCCAAAGTAAGATATTTAATTGCTTGTGATAGGGGTGTTAGTCAGCTATATAATACATAGAAATACATATACAAATACCAGAACAAATGTAATAAACACCCAGATATGCGAATGTCTATGTTCATCACGCAAACGCCTGCCCCCGTCGGTGATCGAACTCCAGCCTCGCTGTTCGTCGACGTGGTAAGGTAACTACGCTATCACTGGGTCAGCGAAACGGCCATAATTTAAGGTCATTACCTATTCTTATTCATTTTTAGTTTTGAAGGCGAATTTAAGGTCAAGCTACGTGGAAACGGGAGATGAGAGCCCGATTTTTTCTCTAAGCATCGGGCCCTTTTTCACTATGCCACTGGTTCGCCAGTCTTAATATTACTGTATATTGTACAATTTTTGTTACAATTTCTATTGTTGATATGAACGTTCCGTTATGTGTACAAGGCAGAGGATATTAAATGTACGAATATTACAGGATCTTCCGATCTCATACTTCAGTAAATATTTGATAACAGACAATAACAAATTTAATAATGCTAGATTAATTTTATATAAACATTTAGATTCTTTGTTTCTATTTACCTATGGGGAAAATACGAAAACATAATATTTTGTCTTTATTCAGTTTTATACACCTACCTGGTACCTGGCAGTACCTGGGTTTCCGGTACTTTTGTAGATCGATATTTTTTTCTTTAATTTTCTTAGAATTAAACCTAGCTAGATCGATTTCTCGTTCCTTAAACTCCTTGCATACTTCTTCTTCCATTAGTTTGTTTCAAACTATGTAATGTCGTAGTCTTTTTGTTATAAACTAGCTGCTGTCCGTAGCTTCGCCTATGTTAAAAACCATTACCTTTTTAAAAAGTCGGTAAAGCCAGCTTCTTCCATTTGACCGTATTCAACGAAGAGCAGCTCGAATCGTCGGCGACCAGATACTATTCAAGACTTTCCAATAGGCTTGATACTTTGGCTTTTGCGTAGATACATTGTTTCACTCCGAAAGAGCTCCGAAGAACTATTTAGTTTGAGTCCCGCCGCTGAGTTTCATCATCGGAGATCGCGACGGAGTCTAGAGGACTATGCACACCACCTTGATATGTGGAGCTCCTCTACCGCGCAATTTCGAAGACATTGTTACTTTGTGCAACACCCTTATGGAACCAGCTACCCAAAACTATATTTCCAAATGGATACGACTTGGGGACCTCAAGAAAAGAGCGTACTCATTCCTAAAAGGTCAGCAACGCATCTGTGAGACTTCTGGTGTTGCAGATGTTCGTGGGCGGCAGTGATCACTTACCATCAGGTGACCCATCTGCCCGTTTGCTTTCTCTCATATAAAAAACCCAAAGCCATGATCCAGGCACTTCGACAGTATTTTATCGCAATCATTTAAAGGTCATGTTCTTGTACGTAGAACCACATCGGAAGTGAGCCCTTTCAAGCAAAAAATAAATATTAAAATCGATCGTCAATAACGGGAGAAGTCGATAAACTTACATGGGACTGAGATAGATTTTAGATGTTAACCGAAGTTCAAAAAAATTGATGAAGCTGCCGAAGGCACTCCACTATTCATAGATAATATTTGTTTTTTATAAAACAAATAAATGAGATTGGAGTTTTTGTTTGTAATATTACAATAATCGCATTTTACTAAATGCATATAAATCCAAGTAATATTTTTTATACAATTTTTTGCTGTCTGTCTATTTGCTCCGGTGTAGAGATTATCTAGAGAAGCTGGACCGAATTTGTCGGGACTTTAACTGATATAAAACTAATGTAATATGGAGTAACTAAAGCTACTTATATTTTACTAAAATACTTAGGATTCCGTGCAAAAAAAAATCATAATTTTTAAGGACCCACGCGGACAAAGTTGCGAGTTTTAGCTAGTATTTTATACGTGACATATTAGGTGTGACACTCCGGCCACAGGACAGCGTTACATCCGTGGTGTATCCAGGCGCGCATCTTACCATCAGACTCTTTTGATGTCTTCACACGCCTCTACGTGTGTTTGTTCACTGTGTTACATCCAAAATAAAATAAAAATATATCTATAATATTGTTTTCCTACTCAAACGGCTTTAAAAAAGCCTTTATTTACTACGTACAGATAGGGATTTACAGTTCACAGGTACAAATGGGTAAAACAGCACCTATTGGCTTCGTTGCTTTCAGCTTAAAAGATTTGAGGTTTTCTGTTTCGTTATTTTGTTTTTATCCTTACTTTTCGTGTGCCAAATACCACAGGCGTGGATAGCCGGGCTGAGGGCTGAGGTCGCACGCAAATAAGGCTAATGGAATTTGCCGTATCAGCACCATTTCAGTTGTGTTTTTACTTATAACAAAAGGTAAACATGAAAATTAACTTTTATTAAATTTATTAGTTCTTTTTGTGATGTGAAAAAATGTTGTTTTTATTGTTTCACCTTTTTTACACAATTTATAGAGAGGCATCTGGTTTCTGCACGTTGTTTTTTTTCAGATCTATCCACATTTTTAGTTAGTAGTAGGGTAAGGCGGTGATACCAATCGTGGTGACACCACCTAGTCAAAGGTCACCTTTGACTAGGCGACAGAGTTTCGCAACGAACGTGTAAGTGACAAATAGGACTATACATTATTAATCGTCTTTTGTGGCAGTGCTCTTAAATTTGTTCAGAAATATTTATTTTATTTTTTGGAATAGAATGACAGAATGACGATCAAGTAGGCGGCATGAGTCGTCCCTTATCACAAGATCTACTCTCATGGTAAGAGACGATAAGTAGTAGTAGTTTTTTTTTAATAATACTGAAAGGCAAACAAACAATCACGTTCATGATGTAAAGAAAATCACGCCGCCATTAGACAGCCTTCGCTCGCCAGTTACAGCTGTAAAGGGTAGGAAGTTGGTCTATTTAAAAAAATTGCTCGGTACTGCAGGTTAAATTATAAAAATCTATACATAAAATAAAATAACTTTTAACATTTGCTATTAATGCCACAGATGAAAAATTGGAGTCAGATACTCGTATTTCCATATCGAGCGCAATGACCATCACGGTGTGAAATTACGTCCCACCGTATCGTAACTGATGTTATTTGTTTTGTTTCATTCCGCCCGCCTCGTTATTTGAGTGGTTAGAGTACACTCCTGATTATAGCTATATAGCAGAGTTTCGGATTCGATCCTATTAAGAGTAGCCATTTATGCGATTTATGTTTCTTGATCTTGGTGTTTGTCCGACTTTCACGCAAGAGGGGTTCTAGGTTGGATTCCCGGGTCGGGCCACTTGTTCTATCTATGAGTTATTTCAGTTTTTCTGAAAAACATAACATTGCCTGTGATAGGATTTGTGTCCGATTGGCGTCGGACTTGCCACCCGTCACATCATGGGACCTAATAACATCGGCTAATCGTGGGTGCATACTAGTATGTACCTCTGCCTGCCCTTTCGAGGATATATGGATGTGACGATGTGTTATTTGTTTTTATAATTTTCATATACAAATATTTTTATATACGAGGAAAACATAATTTCTAACATTAAATTTGAATAGATTGAAATTTTATTTATTATATTGGTATAGAATTTGTCTGATAACCAAACCAGTGAAATATTTTTTTTTTTGCAAATTAATCATTTTCTGTTCAGATTTTTTTAGGCAACGCATTTGCAATATATTTATTGACATATTTAATTTGTTGGAAAATACATTTAATACATTAAGAGGCTCGGTGAAGGTTGTTTTACACTGGGGTATTGCAAGTGATACCAACTTAAGTAGTGAATGGAACAATTGCATGAGTATTTGACCAGTATAATTGGTATATCCTTTATTTATTTAAGCAGCACCAATAAGCTTATAGTAAAATAAGTAAAAGTCCCTTATAGTAAAAGGTTTAAAAAGTACTATTTTATCTATAGATATACCAATAAATAAAATTGAAGTGTTTGTTTGTAATATTAAAATAACCGCTTTTTACTAAATGTATATGAATGTATATAAAGCACATAACTTTTTTACAATTCTTGTCCGTCCGTCTGTCTGTTTGTTTTGGCTAATCTCTGAAATAGCTGAACCGATTTTACCGGGAATTTCACTGGCAGATAGTTGATATAATAAGGAGTGACACGATAGAAGGAAAGTTAGGGATGACAGACGCCGGCAGTCACTGCTAGTATGCAGAAATAATTTGCCTTTAGAAGTTTATTTGCAATTTCGGATAATATTTTGTTTGTTGGCGGCTTAATTGGATGATTATGGTATTGATTAATTTTCGTACCATTTCTTTGTTCCTAACGTCTATTGTCTGCTTGACTAGAATTGTTCTCTATTGATTTACAGACACGAACTTTGCTCCCTTTGCTTTTTGGTAATTAGTGTATCAAAAATTACTCCCGCAGTGCTACCAGTTTTTTCTTTGAAATATTAACTTAGTTGGCCACGACTTACACTGTCTATCATTACGCACGTGACAGAGAAATAAGATTTTGAACTCAAGCGCAAAATTTGTCATATAACAAAAGTCACAAAAAATTAATTGCCTTCGAACAAGAACATTTATTTGAAAATTGCTTTATAATGTCATACAGGCCACTATCTTAAATTTTATCAGTATTTATCCATAAATCATAATTTAAAAAAAACAATCAAAATGAATTATTTTAGAGGTTTTTAACGATTGTTTTCTATCGAGTAAAATATGCTTAAATGTGTTTTGGGATCAATCATTAATAAGACAGTATAGTCTACTATTACATATATTTTTTCGTCATTACAAATTAAATAGCTTTCGGTTTACTGAATTATCAGCATTCAACCTATAAAGTAAAAGTGGTCCCGTGTTGGTTCGGGCTTCTCTGAAGGCTAGACCAATTTCCAATTGCCTACCCGCGAGGCAGCTTGTAGGAAGCGAACTCATGCTTATACTATATGAGTAAAGAGATACTCTGATTATACTGTCACTAACAATGTAATATCCCCTCTGTGGTCCAGTGGTGTCGGTATTCGACTTTGACTAGAGAGGTCCGGGTTCGATTGCCGGGTCCGTCAACTTGTTCTATTTGTTTGTTTGTTCTATGAGTTTTTTGAAAAAAAAAACATTACGTTGCCTAGGATTGGATTTGTGCTCCATTGGCGACGGACTTGCCACTCGTCACATCATGGGATACTAGTATGTACCTCTGCCTAGTCTATCCAGGAAATACGGGCGAGAAAATATTAATTTAACAATGTAATATTCAACTGTAATGTAACATGTAAATGTAGCTTTTGGTGGTAGAGTTTCGCATAACGTCGCTTGAATTTATTTTACAAATTAAAGATTTCCTGTCATTATAACGTCGGTGCTTGTCATTAACGTGTTCCGGTAAACTAAAACTTTAGCCGGTAAGCTCAGATTCCAGTCTCAGATTGGCAATGCAACTTTGGTATCTGTGGACAGCGGATATTTTCTACCATCACGGAATCTTTCAGTGTGAGTCACCTTCCAACCTTATAAAAAATTATGTGGTTTTGTAGGTATATAAAAGCGCGGCTTAAAATTAAATAGAAAAGAATTAAAGCAAAAAACGTATCCGCGCCTAAGGATTAATTACCTTAGTTAATGGATAAGAAGCTTAAGAATCATTAAAAACGTCGTTCACAGCTAAAATGATATCAAATTTGTTTTTCTGCTAGCAGTAGCACGATTAAAAAAACCATAATTTTTGATTTGTAAATTTGATTTGTTTTATTGTGAAAATCTTTGGTTTTGCCTCTTAAGTGAAAGTATTCAATAACATAAAAGCCTATAGATTATGTTAAATTAATTTATTTCCGTACTAGCTGTTGCTCGCGGTTTCACATGCGTGTTAATTTATTGTAAATATACAAGATTTAAGAATTATCAGTCCCTTAAATTAAATCCACTCAACTCCATCTGACTCCGCTCCACTCCATTCTACTCCACTGCATTCCATCCCACTCCTCTCTACTTCACTCCGTTCCAGATTCCATTGCACACCACCCCAGCTCACTTTGAAACCCAATTGCACTCCACGCAACCCCACTCTACGCCACACAAAACTACCTACATTATCCAGCCCCTTTTCACCCCATACTACCCCTCTCCATCACATCTAATAAACGAAAAAAGCAAGTTTACATTTTTAATCTTATCTGTTCATTCAGTCCAGTCCGGAGCATTTTTTTATTAATTTTATATTCAATGTACAGAATTCAGTCTTTTTCTCTTAATGATGTAAGAGTCCTTTTTACTTTTATTTATTTTGTAACTAGCGACCCGCCCCGGCTTTGCACGGGTGCGGAACTGATAGTAAATATACTACAGAATGTCTCCTACAGACATCACATTAGAAACCTCTAAAATTATTAGTGTTTCTCTATTATTTTATGTCTGTATTATTAATATAAACCTTCCTTTTGAATAACTCTATCTATTAAAAACCTCATCAAAATCCGTTGCGTAGTTTTAAAGATCTAAGCATACATAGAGACATATGTCAGAGAAAGCGACTTTGTATTATACTATGTAGTGATTAAACTCTCACAACACTTGATACTTTTGATTGTTTGAGTGACAATCACAGGCTCTGAGGATATTTTAAAGAAAACGAAATCGGTTGGTAAACATAATGAATTATTATAATAATAAAGTATAACAGTATTAAGGGTTGTGCGTGTTTAATTACAAAATAAAGTATAATGCAGTATCACCATGCGCCGAAGGTAAGCAGTATCTTATACACTTTCATTATAAGTATAGATTTATATTATTATACCTAATATTTTTAGGTCTAGTGCAGTAAAAAACCTCTAATGATGGTAAGAGACAACCGTAGCCTAGTATTTCTTTGACGCTATCTTATAAATCCCTCGGATTTTCGTCTCTTTAATAAAATTGCAACCAATTATGGCAAACAAGGTACCCGCGCCTACGGATTAATAACCTTAATTAAAGGGAGCTAAGGGGATCATTAAAACCGTCGTCAGCCGTTAAAACGACACTAAACCATATCTACTGCATTCTCAGTTTCATATAGCTGTTAAAAGCTTTATTGTTAGTTGAAATCCATGCTTTAAATGCTAAAATGACTTAATTCGTTTTAGTTTCAATTTATATTAAAACTATACCTGCCAGGTAGGCTATAGCAGGGTAACTATATGTTATTTTTAATGTACCTAATATTTTTTATGGTAGTATGGTAGTAGGGCTGTGAAAAACCTCTATTGATGGTAAGAGACAACCGAACCCAATATTTTTTTCATTTTGATGCTTTCTTATAGTTCCCTCGGATTTTCGTCTCTTAAATAAAATTGCAACCAATTATGGCAAACAAGGTACCCGCGCCTACGGATTAATAACCTTAGTTAACGGGAGCTAAGGGGATCATTAAAACCGTCGTCAGCCGTTAAAAGGACACTAAACCATATCTACTGCATTCTCAGCTTTATATAACTGTTAATTAATAGCTTTATTGTTGGTAAAATCTACACAGAGTAGTGTGAATTTGTATTGAAAATTCCGAGTGGTTGTGCCATGCTATGTACACATTATTGTATGTAGCCGTATGGGCCGGCACGCCCGGGGAACGTACCACTTTCTCACAAAAGACCAACGTGAGTAGTAGCTTACTACTGCGTTTCGTCTGTTTTCTGAGAGTCTCGATGGCCCACTTCTCCTTCCCCATTAGGGGCGGGTTTTTTAAAAGATCGGCAACGCAGTAGTGATCACTTACCATCAGGCTCGTTTGCCTTCTTCTGCTATAAAAAATCTTTAAACTGTCTGATACTGCTTACCGCCAGCGCTTAATGAAACTGCATTATAATTTATGTCTTACATATATAACATTATATAATATAACACGGTACATATAGTATAACACGGTACTGTGTCACGTTATTATTATAATTTTATTATATTCTCCCAACCTGTTTCGTTTTCCTTAAAAAACCTTTTTGTGAAACCTCTGAAGACCTACACGCACGAAGTCTCTCGAAGTCACAATGTATATTATGCTTGAGTAATGTTATATAGTAATTTATACTAATGTTATAAAAGGTCAGTATCGGTACAAACATTGTTTGTACTGATACCGATCTTGAAAATTATTTCATTAACAGAAAGCTACACTATTTAGGAGTGACGTAGGCTATACTTCATAAGTTTGGACAAAAAATAGTGATAAATAATATAATTTATATAAATCAAGTCAGACAAAAGCAGGCGAGATGTAATCCTTTGCCGACGTGCGCTGACTAAAAAGTATAGACGAACCCAATGTTTACTAAAAATTTGGTCTTTATTAGTTCTACAGAATGTCTGTGGTATTTTATAGCTAGCTTTTATATTTGAACAGCTTTGTTAACGTAAAGAAAAAAAAATAAGTGTGAAGTTGAGATGTCGTTTTCATTGAACAAACATGAATCTTTATCAAAACAAGTGATTTTGTGATCAATATAGTTTTATGAAGAAAAAGTATGGAAAAACTCGCCGTGGTTCTTTCTTATTGATTAGGCGTGCCATAATGGAAAGTATAACGAGTGATTGTTTTTACGCGAGCGATTGCTAGTCACAACATAGTATAAAACAAAGTCCCTTTCTCTGTCTCTATGTATGCTTAGATTTTAAAAACTACGCAACGGATTTTGATGCGTCGTTTTAATAAATAGAGTAATTGAAGCGGAAGGTTTATATGTATAATACATGCATAACATAATAAAGAAACCCTGACAAATTTAGAGGTTTCTAATGTGATATCGTTGAGAGACATCTTGTAGTATATTTACTACTAGCTGTTGCCCGCGACTTCGTTCGCATGGGACAAAAAAATCTCGTTATTCCCG
>DVZN01000113.1:0-17247 GCA_018237365.1 Caria ino melicerta
ACAAGTTGCCTGACCCAGGAATTGAACCCAGGACCTCTCGCGTCAAAGTCGAATACCGACACCACTAGACCACAGAGTTACTTCTACTTACTTCTTTTATAAACAAGATTGCAGAGCTTTCATCACAACTACAACTTTTACAATCAAGTGAAGGAACAGAAATTTTGATGAATGATATTAAAAATAAGAAATGTCGGCTAAAATTAAACGACGAAGAAAAGAAATCTTTCGTTGTGGAGATAAATAATCTTTATCAAGTGATAAATGAACTTCAACTAGAAAACGAAACAATGAGGTAAAATTGAAATAAATTATTACTTATTAAATTATTAAAGCGCTTATCTCATGCATGTGTAATTTTGATATTGAATGCTTTTATTTTATTTTTGAAGTTTTTTCTTACAATAACCTCTTCTTAAAATGAACAACGACATTTTAGAACAAAACTAAATATCCCTAAGAATAAGACAATTAAAACGTATGGTATTTTACAAAAATACCGAGAAATAGAAAAACAAAATGAAAACTTCCAAAAAAAATTACAAAAATTCGAAAAAAAGCAAATTCTTTTAGATATAGATATACGAAGTAAAAATTTAATAATATCTCGATTGAGAAAACTTGTATTAAGTCTCGGTGGAACTGAAGTAGAAATAAATGCCATATCAAATGATAAAAATGTTGAAGAACATACTGGTAAAAATATGGTTTCTAGTAAAGACAATTTCATTTCAACTCCAATAATAAGTAATCATGAAATAATTGAAGAAAATGAAGCTCTAAGAAATGCTCTAACTGATATATTAAATGTTTTAAAAGATAACAGTAAGTATCTAGTCAATACTGATAAAAAGAAATGAATAAAAACGTGGCATTTTTATTTTATTTTTGTTCAATTCATTTGTAGGTACAACAACTTCTGGTGTATTATCTTTTGAATGCCCATCACTGGAAAATATTTTGCAATTGTTGGAAGCACGTCGCTTAGCTGGTTGGTATTCTCCTCACATGAAAACAATTATGGAACTTAGAACATTAATTGGGAGCAAAGATGCTTTGCTTACAGCGCTACATGAATCTAGGTAATTATTATTTTACGTTTATGATACACAATACTACTATAGTAATATAAATTAAGCCATATTTTTCAGAAAAGAAATATTTGCTATTATGAACAAATTTAACGAGGAGACAAATAAATGTACCGAATTAAAAAGACAACTATCTAAAATGAAACCTAAAGTTTCTACCAAAGAAGAAGCATCCAACACTTTGGATGTTGCTAATATGGATATATTCGGAACATGGGTACTAGATAATGAATATGAAAATGTTGATTTCACAAATAGTAATAAAATAATAAAAATTTTACTTGAAGGGGACAAAACGTTCAAAAATAAACTGAAACATGCACTTTTATATTTCCAAAATAAGTTTACTGCTCTCTATGATAAATTAACATCTTTAACAATTGATGCAGTTGACAGCAAAAATAACTGGATCATTCAGGAAGAACATTATAAAGCGGAAATAGAAAATTTAATGCATCAAATAAATGAAAATGATGATGAAATAAGTGATTTGTCACCGGGTCTTCTTAATTCAACAAAATCAGTATCCTTGGAAAATAAATGTTTTTACTTAGAAAATGCCTACAAACAAATTCGAACTCTAAACGAGAATATTAAAAATGAGTTTCTTGCTGAAAAGAAACAAAGAATGTTGATGGAATCTGAATATGAAACAAAAGTACAAAATCTTACTATGTCCCTAATTAATTTATCAGACAAATTGCGCAGCACCGTACCAATAAATTTGTTTTGGAAACAAAATATTTTTTTAAATGACATTGTTTTAAAATATCGAAACAATTTAGAATTAAATACTAAAAAAATCTTCGAATTCTTTGATTTAGAGAAACGGCTTGAAAAAGATAGATCAGACATAATAAATTGCTTACGTAGAGAATGCAGTGCAAAAGGTATTTTTATTTTGATTTAAAAATCTACAAATTATTAAAATGTATATTTTTAATAAGATTAGAAACATTTAATTTCCAGGTGAAGAAAAATCTGACAAAAATAGCATATTAAACAACTTAGAACAATCAGTACTACAAGAACAGTTAAAACGTTTTTGTTCTGAATTAGAAAATAGAACAAAATATGCAGAAGATTTAGAAAGGAAGCTTCAGCAGATGCAAAATACCCAATTGGAAACAATGTAATATAAAGTTTTATAAAAAAAACTTAACTAGTTTTTAACATTTTAAATTTTATTTAGTATATTTTTAGCGAGAAGTTGTTATTGAATGGCGATAATGAAGAAAACAATTTTTTAAGTGAAATTAATCAATTGAAAGAGGAAAATTTTATTATTATAGAAGAGAACCAGCAATTGACTTCAAAATTAAATATTGCTTTATTACAGGTTTCTAGAATTTTATTAAATTAAATTATTTTTTGTTCATTGTACTGAAATATAAATAAAGACTTTGTTTTTCTTTAAGTTACAAGCACAGGAACAAAATAATTTGCAAACTGAATTGGAATTAAATACATTGCGACATCAAATTTTAGACCTTCAATCTACAGGAAATAACAAAGCACTAATTGCAAGGTGTGTTAGCTCTTTTGTCACAGAATTGATCATATTATTTAATATTAGTGGTAACATTATAAATACTATGACCGTTTTTTGAAAGGTTGTCTAATTAAATTATGTCAGAAATTTGTTTCGTTCGATAAATCTAATTTTCATCTGCTTGACACGTCGGTGAATGTCAACCTTTTTTATATAATATTTGAAAGCAAACAAGCACGTATTTCCTCATAGAAAGAAATTCACGCCACCTATAGATACCAGAGGTGGTAATGGTGCGTTGCCAACCTAAGGCCGGGATGTTTCGTGCAGAAGCAAATTTACCGGCTACCTTACCCTCCAAACCGGAACACGTCAATAACAAGCACTGACGTTATGGCGGCAGGAATAGGTAAGGCGGTGGTACCATTGTACCCGGGCGAGCCGCAACGAAGCTCTACGACCTAGTAAGAGATCACACTCTATTTAAAGAAAAATAATTTAAGAAGTTGTTTTTGCAAAATGTTTTAGTATTTCCAATTTCTTTAAAATTTCAGACTTAGCGGTGAAATTATTCTGTATCAGTTACAAACTTCCGAATGTTTACAAAAACTGGATATGATAAAAATGGATTTAAATAAAGAAAAACAGCTCAGAGCAGAAACTGAAAAACTGCTAATGAATCGACAAAAAATGTTTGAAATGTGTAATTTAAAATTTGCTCATAAAATTCGGTGAGTCTTTATGTACGACAATACCTAACGTTTATTAATATTTCTTACCTTGTGCTACACTTTTGTGGAATATGATTTAGAGACTTTCAAGAAAACAAGCTTACTTGCCCACTCCAAAAAGTAGCCAATGCAACTGTGAGACCTCTGGTATACCCAACTGTGAGACCTCTGGTATGACATTCATTCAGGTAGTAGTACTTTTTTTATTAGCAAAAAAACTGACGCGAACTTTACTACACACATAAATCAACGTGTTATACTGAGATTTGAAAAGCCCAAACCCGTTTTCTTAATATAATTTATTACATAATTACACAAAATTTTATAATCTGATCATTATTCAACGTACATAAAAAAATAGTCGTCTGATTTCTTTAAAACCGTATTGTATTTTTGGTGCTCTTACAGAATTTTACATGAAGTAATTGATATTTTAAGGCAACAATATCAGGGAAGTTTGCCACTTTGTTCATTAGAGAATTTCATCAATAACTTTGAAGACTTAAATCGCAAAAATCAAGATATATATGAAAAACTTAATGAAATAGATGATTTAAGGCATAATCTTATCACGAAGCATAATATATATAATCAAATAATATTAGAATCTAAATCACAATGCTTAGATGAAGATGAAGACCATTGCCCTCACAAATTGAATACCATTGTAAATGTATGTAAAGTGTTATTGTTTTTGTTATTGTAAAAATGACTTTGTAAAATGTTGTCTGTTTTAGTTTAATATTGCCTGATTTTAGGAAAAATTCCACAAATCTGAGTTAGAATATTATAAACAAAAAATATTGACTAGTGAACAGGCACATAAAATTCTCACAGATCGTTATGTTTCACTGGAAAAGCAATTAATTGAAACTAACCAAGCTTTTAAATTACCTCTTGATGAAACATCAATAACTGATATTACATATAAAGATACAAACAAAACGGAAAAGATGAATGTAGAGGAAATAGTATCAGAAGATGAATCAAGCCACAAAAGTATGCACAATGTTATAACGTTTTTCTTTTGAAAGTAAATTTAAGGCTTCAATTACCTTTTTCTAGTGATATTTTATCGTACAAATTGATTGTATTGCTCAAAAGTTCTTATAACTTAATATGATGCACTTATTCATGAAAATTATTTATCAGTATCAGACTCCTCTGCCTCTAATTTATTTAAAAGCAATTGAGGGATAAATATGTCTTCAAATAAGTTATTTTCTTATCCGTTTTTAGGCAAGGTAAGTCCAACATACAGTTACGGGTAATTTTTAGAATTTTTAAGTGAAGGACTAACTAAAGGAGTCGGTTTTAATTACTATTACTATTAAATCATAATTACTATTACACAATACAATTACTATTATATCATATAAACACTAAATTCACAGACTATTGGAATATTTGTATAGTAATAACATTGGTATAGTAATAACTTAAAAAATATGTATTGCAAATTCTAATTTGTATACCAATATTAATCAATTTAAGGTCAAACATTTACAATACAAAAACCAGAGATAATAAATAATGGAAAATTATCAGAACTCGTGAAACCGGCTGAAAAGATCAATAATACTTCAAACTCAGAAAATGTCTTAATAAATAAAAAACAATACAAACGCTCAAAGCCTTATACTTTAGCTCAATATACGCAAACAAATAGTTTTACACTGGCAACTAGTTCTAAGCAAACTCAGACCAGTAAAGAAAAAATATATATAGAACTTAAAACAAAATTGGATAAAATGACAAATGACAAGATAGACACTGAAAAAAGCCTCAATATAAGTCAAATTAATGTTGCAAAGCAAAAAAAGAATATTGAAAGTCTGAGACAACAGAATAGTGAATTAGATGCTAAAATAAAAAATTTGATTGCTTCTAATACTCAAATGGAAACCATTAATCACACTTTACAAAATACAATAGAAAGCCAGAAAAATGAAATGCATGAACTTAAAACAAGGCAAGCGTCACAATTAGATAAAAAATATACTGACATTTTTGAAAAAAATAAAGTATTAGTGCAAAATATTACAAAAATTGAAAACGATAAAAATGCAATCATTTCCGAATACAAGAAACTACTAGACAATGAAAGAGAAGAGTTTTTAGAAAAAATAAAAAATATGCAAGTAAAATTTAAGGATTTGCAAGCAACATTAGATAAGTAAGTATTTTTGTATTAATGAAGCTCTTATAAATTAAAAACATCAATCATCGAGACAGATTTTAAGATAAGGAAAACTTATCAGATAAAAAAATATATATTTGAACGATACCGCTTTAGTCATATTATAATTAATTTTAGGAGAGGATGTAATGAACAAACTGTGAGCACTAATTTGGTTAAGGAAACATCTAATAAGCTGAACCACAAATTAAGTGACCTTGAGCACGAGTGTTTTAAGTTGCAAAAAGATTTAGATACCGCTAAAACTGATTTGTGAGTATTAAACTACCTTATATATAATATATTTTTGCAGTGAAAATATTTATAAACTAAGACAACTCTTTTTTTAAAGAATTGAAGCTAAAGATGAACTAGAACGATGGAAAGATTTAGCGGCTGAAAGGTTGACGAAAATGGAACAACTTAGTGCTCAACTAAGAGAAAAACATAATCAAGAAGTAAGTTAAACGTGTAAAATATTTAATAACATATTTATTTACTATTTAATCTTGGAAAGCACAAAAGCAAATGAAGTTAAAAGTTTCAAAATTGCTAAAAACTAATCTTAGCACATCCGTTATGGCAATTTACTTTAGGAAAAAATATATACCGACAATAAATTAAATATATCACTTCATAGTATAAAACAAAGTCGCTTTCTCTATCCCTATGTGACTATGTATGCTTGGATTTTTAAAACAACACAACGGATTTTGATGCGGTTCTTTTAATAGATAGAGTGATTCAAGAGGAAAGTTCATACGTATAATATATTCATAAAATAATAGAGAAACACTGATAATTTTAGAGGTTTATGAGGTATATGAGACACATTCTGTAGTATATTTAGTATCAGTTTTTACCCGTACAAAGCCGGAGCGGGTCGCTAGTTTTATTTATAAAAAATGTATGTTTCACAGGAGACTATAAACTACATTTTATAGAATATAAAATGCAATCAACTATATTTTGCTAACAAATTTGCTGAAATATTTTTTTAGATGGAATCATATAAAGCAGAAAACCAGCATTGGTTAACGCAATTAAATGAGAACCAAAGAGAGTATATGGAACTACGGAATCGTGTTACTGAGCAGAGAACTTTACATTTAAAACAATTGGCAGAGAAAGACTCCCAAATTGAACAATTAAGATTTGTGATAAATAATTTAAAAGTACGTAAAAAGATTATTATCCATTTTATCCGTTTCTAGTCATACTATCATTGGTAGGTTAGATTAGTTATAGAGTACACGCCTAATGACACCGACGACGACCAATAAGATTCGAGTTCCATTTCCAATGGGTGCAATCGTTTGCTTATTGAACATAGATATCTGTATTTGTGAGTCTGAAAAAAATGTAATAAAGCAGAAATACGTAATTAACCAGTAAAACAACTTTACATCATAATTTACATTATATATCAAACTAAAGGTGTTTATGTATTTTTAGTCATCTGCAAGAGAAAGTTATAATATGTTCGACTATACTTATTTTTTATTTTTTCACCGATTTCTTCCAATTGTGTATCGATTTTATTTATCTTTTGTTAGAAAAAATATTTTTTATACATTTAAAAATAAAAATTGATGGATGTTATTGAACTAGGAGACGGTTTTTTGCAGTTTTTGTTTGAGTTATATATTTTTACTGCTCTTTTCATCATTGTGAAAAACCTGCGAGTATAAGACACTAATGTTTCATATAAATTTTCAGACTCAAATTCTGAGCCTGCAGTCAATGTTTTCAATAAGTGATCCAAATTTTGACTTGTCTGCCATTGTAGAAGTAGATGAAGTTAGTGATTTGATATCACAACAAGGTTCTGATAAATTAGAACTAAAATTTGACTCAACAGCTGATTTAAGTGACACTCACGATGATTTTTTGAAGATACCTAGCAGCTCGACCACAATATGGTTTGTATCAAATGATTAATTTAGTAACTATAAATATTTCTAGGTTAATAAAAGTTTATGTGGTTTTTTACCAGTTTATGTTTTCGTATTTCCAGTGTATTTACAAGTCCACAAAAATATATATTCTAGTATGTCTGTCTGTATCTATATCTGTCTCTCCTTTGCTGTCTGTACCCATGTATATTTCGTTCTTACAACTTAACCGTTACACAAATTTTTATAAAATTTTGCGTGGGTATAATTGAAGATCTTGGGTCATACATAAAGTGCTTTTGTTTCAAAAATACTTCTAAGGAGAAGGAGATATGAGAAGTAAGTTTGTAAAGATTTTTTTCTCAATATGTTAAGGTTAAGTAAGGGTTGAGTAAGGTGTTAATATTTTAATGTTAATTAATAACTTATAATGCTACAACTCACAACTATACACACCTACCTCAGAACTATCACTTTTATTGACCACGTTCAATTTGTTTGCATCGACAAAATCGAAAATTTTCGCATTAAAAAGTATGCTTAAAATTTGATCCCTTTGAAATTTGAAGAATATTAATTACTTTGAAATTTTAATTTGCAGTTTTACTGTGCCTTTATAATACTTTTATAAATATAATGTAGGTACTTTTATGATACTCATATGTTTCAAACCAATTCAATTCCAACATTTAAAGTTTATTTATGGTAATACTACCTAGTAACAGGCATGAGAATAGTCAAATATCTCAAAATGGAAATATATTTAAAGTAAAAAATCAGAAACAGGTAAACATGTATTCCTTTAACCCATCTGTGGTACTTTTTGTGTTGCGGATGGTCGTACATAACGGTGAACCCTTAACATCAGGTGAACCATATGTTCCGCTCCGTAAAGTTTGCGGAGTGACGCTCGTGGAACGATTAAGAAATGGATTAGAGAAAGAGTGGGATTGAAAGAAAGGGTGTAAAAATGCGAAAGGGCATACTCAGATAGTTCGGTCATGTAGTAAGAATGCATGATGCGAAATTGACGAAACAGATATACAATGCGCATGTGGATGGCTGTAGGTACCCGGGGAGATCTAGGTTGACATTTCATGATCAAATTGCCCGTGTATTATCCGAGGGTGGTGTCAAAAATCTCCGAAACTGGCGTGTATGTATGAAGAGAGTAATGAATGTGGAGGAAGCTGGGCAAGTACGTAGGAGTCATGAAACTTGCACTCGATACTCTCTGCCTACCACGTAAGTGACTTGGCGTAAATATATGTATGTATGTATAATAATATAAATTTCACTGAATAAATAATTACACGAATTAATATATTCCTAAAGTAAGCAAACTATTAACTTGTGATGTGAGTGTTTTAACGATACTTATTTATACCTAAACCGGAAATACAGACATATCTTTCCGTCACCCAAAGGTCTTCCCCTGTCGGGAACTAAACCCTAGCTTCATCATTCATCAGCATCGCGTTTGCGCTAACTATAAATAAATATCATCACGCTCGTTATCCTCGAAAGGGTTGGCAAGCACCCACATGTATAGTATGCATCCTCGATTAGCCGACGATATTTAGTCCCATGATGTGACGGGTGGCAAGTCCGTCGCCAATCGGGCACAAAGCAAATCCCAGGCGACGATGTTTTTCAGAAAAAGTGAAAAAAACTCATAGAGAACAAGTTGCCTGACCCGGAACCTCTCGCGCCAAAATTAAGACACCGACGCCACTCGCCCACAGAGAGAGTAGGTACGCTATATGTGAAAATTTGGCTTGGATTAAAATGTCCTTCAAGCCCTCTTTGGGTTTGAAGGATCCATTTTAAGGATCTTTATTGTAGTACAAATTTAGGATCTTTATTGTAATACAAATATTATATAAATGACTTCCAGGCAAGAACCGATATTAGATCGTTTACGTAAGGAGAAACAGCTATTGAGCAAGCAAAACACGATGCTAAGGAGACAAATCAAGGCAATCACCGCAAGAGAACGGAGGGCGCAATTAGACGCGCAGAATCTCAAGAACCAAGTGTTCCGTATGTAAGTTTTAATTAGTTCGTTTATTGGAAAAATGTTTACTTTCGTTATCTATATTATAATAAATGCGAAAATGTGTTTGTTTGTCTTCTTTTAACTGTAAAACAAAGCAACAGATTGTTGTGGGGTTTGGCATGCAGAAGGCTTAGAGAATGACGTAAGTTTTAACTAAATAAGCGCTATATATGATATTTCCGAGTTGGATAAAGAAAAAGTATCAGCTATACAATTACAATATTTGCAAATATTTACGAATTTCAAATAAACAACAAATTATAAGAGCTAAGAAATACCAGATCACACCACTGCTGATTGCCCTGTCCTCCAAATATTTTAAACTTGCCCTTCGCAACACGAAAAATATATAAATTGTTTTTTGATATAGTTATACTTCGTAACATGATACATGAAATAGTTCTTAGCCTTTTTGCGATAAATGAGCATCTTTACACATTTTTTCTGTGTTTCAGCTCACATATAGTAATAATAAAACATTTAATGTTTTTCAGATTATTCTGAGTAAGCATGACATTGCCCGGGATTGGAATGTGCCCGAAGTGGCGATAGGCTTGCCTCCTATCACATTATGGGCCCTAGTATCTTGGCTAATCGTGGGTGTTCTAGTATATCTACTGGATTTACGAGTTGTGAAGATACTAGCACACCTCTGCCAACCCCTACGGGGATAATAGGCGTGTAGGTACTAAAAGAATTAATAAAACAGCATATAGGTAGTAATGCAATAAAAAAATATATATATGAATTAGTTTGTTTACTTTAAAATAAAATACTCTTAAAAATGTTGAAATAGCCACGGATCGTCATTGTGTCGACTCTTTATTACTCTTCAATATATTTAGGATTGCTTCGCAAACCACTTGTGCTGCTTACAGGGATCGCTAGTGGTCCGCGGACCACGATTAAAAGCCTCTGATATACACAAATGATTGTGTTGTAGTACCACCAATGGGAATAAAGTGCCATCTGCGGAATCTGCGGCGATGCAACAGAAAATTATAGCGTTACAAGCGCAACTCACGAGTGCACGGCGGGAAACTCAGTCATCTGTTGCCCTATGGGACAAGTGGAAAAAGTAAATTCAGTTCTTTATTCTATAGCGGTAAAAGCAATACATACCTATGACATTTTACTTAAAAAAAGCTATAGATGCGTTACCCGCCTATCAATTGACATTTTAAACGTCCAATTTCATTTTCTGGGACATATTTATGATTATAGCATGAAAGAAGTAAAATTTGTGAATTTATAATACTTACACATGAAAGTAAATGTTTTACTATAGTTGTATAATTATTTCAAGTTTTGTACAAACAGTAAGGCACTTTTAATACAAAATTTTGAAGTATTCTGACAGATGAAAATAAATAAATCGCGTATAAGGCATCTATAGTTTTATGATATATAGGTACAGACACTTATCTAAAGATAACGGAGTCGGTCGCATCCATAAACTATCATCCGATAATGACGAATTTATTTATTTATTTATTAGTATATATTATTATTAGTATATAGACGAATACAACCAAAGAGAATTAATCAATTACTGCAGTTAAAAGTTATCTACGATAAATTTCGACGGTTCATTTTTATTTATTTAAAATTTGTTGACATAGATGTGTATTTATACCTGCGTATAAATTTAGAATGAAGGTTACGTCAGTTTAACTTTGCTGTTTATATTTATCCGGAAATTATGATAAGTACCAGCTGTCTTAAAATAAAGTAAATATTTAATTAGCTTTGGCACTCTCTAAAAGTATTTGATAATCGATAACCTAACTTTTGGAATTCAAACCCTTTCCTTGAATTCATTGTAGACAGAGCTACGAGCGACGGTTGATACCACTCTATGCGTGACTGAACCCTTCACTTAAAAAGCATCCTCAATCATCCCCAATTGTAATGCCATCATATGAGCGTAATGTAATGACATTGTTGTTCAGCTGTCGGTAAAAGGCGAGCGTAGGTTTTTCTGTAACTAATACCATAAACTTTACAAGTAGGTAGTCAATTTTCGCATTGACATGCCCGAATTGGTACAACCTCCTTATCTATTCCGGTCACAATTAAGGCAACGTTTGCCTTGGACCTGGTCCGGTTTGAAGGGCATGGTAGCTTAAAATGTGCGAAGCTTAGCAGACCGGCCTCAGATTGGCAACGCACCGTTAATATCTTCGGCGTCTGAAGACATCGTTCTTATCTTCAATAAATCCGTCCCCTTTTTTGCCTTCCAATATCATACAACATTCCTACTGCGGCTTTTAATCCCAGTACGTGCTATTTTATTAATTTGTTGAAGTATTAAGTCATTAGTATGTATGCGCTAGCTCATTAGTTTCATAAATCATGGTATGATATATAATATGATTAATATTATTAAAATGTCTAATACGGCCATCGGACTTAAGATGGTTTGATTCGCTCATTAAATAGACAATTTATTATATAAACGCTATTTCCAAATGTGGTTATAATAACACAAGACAGTTACAATATTTTGCAATTGCGGGAAATCGATATAAATAAATTTTCATAAAGAAATAATAAATAAATCGAAATTTAAAATTTGTATGAAAAACTGTAATTTTATTTTATTTATTGTTTAACAGTTTCCCTTTGTATTGAATTAAATATTTATAATATTGTTGTTTTATAGAGATAGAGCTAGAGCTATTTTAGCCGATGATATTACGTCTCATGATGTGAATGGAAGTAAGTCCGTTGCCATATCCGGCACAAATCCAGTCGCAGGCAACGCTATGTTTTAAATAAACTGAAATAGCTCATAGAAGTTGGCCGACCCGGGGACATATATCTTCATATTCTATAATTTATAGAGCACAACAGTCATCAGAACGGTTGCAAATACGCTATGAAGAGAAATGCCAGGACGTAAAGAAGTTGGAAGCAAGTCTGCAGCTCGCTAAATCATCTATTTCGAGACTCGAAAAAGAAAAAAGAATACTTCTATCAAGATTAAATGAATGTAAACGTAAGTAGATATTGAACATTAAGTAGATAATCACTATATACTATATAGTATAAAATAAAGTCGCTTAGCGCCTGCCTGCCTTTATGTATGCTTAGATCTTTAAAATTACGCAACGGTTACAGATTCGATTTTTTTGATAGAGTGTTTCCAGAGGGTTGTTATGTATATAATAACACATACATAAAATAATAGATAAACATTGATGATTTTAGTGGTTTCTGATGTATTCTCTGTGAGAGTTTTGACATTCTATAGTATATTCATTATTAGTTTTGTACCTGTGCGAAGCCGAGGCGGATTGCTAGTTTCCTAATAATTTATAGCTTTCTGCGACAATTTTGTGCCTATTACGTTACCTAGGTTGGAGAGTTCTGAGATTCTCACCTTTGGGCTGGGGCACCCCAATACCAGCTCCTTCATCATGGGGAGCGCTCCGAAGTGTTGTTCGCTTTAATACCCGCGACTGCATTCCACTTTTGGATATCACGTCATAACTCCAAATTCCACCCACACCATCTAGACACGTGGCGGTCTTCAACACTGCGATTTCGCCGACATTTCTTACCTCGTCCTACACCTTTGTGGAACCAATTACCAGCGGGAGTGTTTGCAGAACATTATAACCTTCAAGAAAACCTTCAAAAAAAACGTTAATTTTTATCACCAAGAAATCAATTTCTTGTCTTTCTTCAAAACCATTTCTCATTCATTCTATTGAAGTCCACTGTTGAACTTAGGCCTTAAGTCACCACGCTAAACAAGCGGGTTGTTGTGGACTATGTTGTGTTCGGGAAATACTTCTGCCGACCTCCAGGACGGGACTTTAATCGCCCTTTACGACTTTTATGTAATGAAATATAAATCAGATTATTTATTTCGCAACATTTTTTTTATATATAAGAGAAGGCAAACGGTCAGGTGGGTCACTAGATGGTAAGTGATCACTGCCGCCCACGAACATCTGCAACACCAGAGGTCTCACAGGTGCGTTGCCGACCTTTTAGGAATGAGTATGCTCTTTGAATTGAACATATAGTAAATTTGAAGAAAGATTTTTTAGAAAACTAATCTAAAAATAATATTTGATAACAGCTTAAAATGTCATGATATAAATGTTAACAAATGTTTAATATGAGATACCTACCACCAACTTCACTTCCGGCGCGTCAAACGTTCTTAAAATAATTAGTAGGCTTAATGCGTCTTGAATTAAAGAGAAGAAAATTGTTATCGTATTATAGTTTCAATGTATCTACTGTATTGATACATTTAAATGTGTCGTTATAAATCGATTGGAACAAACAATAATTTTACTATTTACATGAAAACCATAAAGTTAGAGGCCACCTAGTGAGAGGTCACGGTGTTGACGACAGTAAGTCTATCCTCGCAATTTACGAGCTGCCTGGTAGAAAAGCAAATATAATATAAAAGAAACTCGCTTCCCGCCATCTGTACGTTTAGATATTTCAAACTATATAACATATTTGAATGGGGTTTTCATAAATAAATAGAGTGGTTGAAGAAGAAGTCGTCCGTGTAATTAATGTTACAAATATTCAAATAATATTGCAGAACAAAATCAAACCATCATAGAAAAGCAAGATGGAGAGAAAACGGAAAAATCTTCGTCTCGTTCTGAACAGGATTACAGTCCACTACCAATATCTTCACGCGCCCTTTTGGGTCGAATAGAAGCACAGCAGAGGAGAATTATAGCACTAGAGGTTGCCGAAAAGGTATTTTTTTATACGGGTAATACTTTGGCGTAGCATAACCACTGGCTGTGATAAGTCTCTTAAAGCAATTGTTATGTAGTTATGAGTAAAATATTAAAATGAATTGTTTGTCGAACGTGTACCTACGCCTAGCAACGTCGACGAATGACGAGATTCGGTTTCGATTCCCGACAGAAACAGGCGTTTGTGTGAACTCAACATCTATTTCAAAGTCTTGGTGTTATTTTTTTTGTATTTATATGTAATTTTTTTTGTATAAGTATCATGGACTAACACCCGTACGACAAGGAAATAAGTTGCTTAAATTAGGGTTAAATAAATTCATGTATTTTTATACTGCCTATAAAGTATATGATTTCAATAGGCGATGTGGATTTAGAATATAAAAAAAGTTTTTTAACTTTCTTGCCTTACGATATAAAAAAACATATATATATATTTATTAAGTATATTCATTTTTGCATATTAATATAAAGATAAAAATTATTTATTTTATAATATTACAATTATTGTCTTTTAATTATGATTTATGCACAGGGTAACGAGCCTCTAGTCTCAGAATACGAAAAAGCTCTGGCAGAAATAACATCCCTCAAGGGGCAAGTCCTAAAGTTGGAGTCAACTCTACTGGAGTCCCAAATACGTATGCCTATCAAACCGACGCAAGACAACCAACCTGAAATTGATTATTGGAAAAAGTAAGTAAAGCGACAGAAGACAATTAAGCAGTAAATGTACTATTCTTATGCTAGCTGTTGCCGGCGACTTGTCCGCGAGAATTAAACTAATTTTACGATTATACTTAAAGCAGTAAAACTGCAAAACAATTGACTTCCCGATCCCTATTTTTTACGGGACCACGTCGGAAGTAGCCCTACTAAATTAAATTAAAAAAAAAGTACTGTCACGCCTATTATCCCCGAATTGATAGGCAGAGGTGTTCTAGTATCTCCATAACTCGTAAGTCCAGTAGATATACTAGAACACCCACGCTTAGCCACGGTACTAGGGCCTATGATGTGATAGGTGGCAAGCCTATCACCACTTCGGGCACATTCTAATCCCGGGCAATGTCATGCTTACTCAGAATAATCTGAAAAACATATCTGAATGGCTATATTTGTATAAGAAGTTTAATTGTTTCCGTAACTCATAGGGGCACTATATAAATTCTCATACAAATAATTTACGGAGACGCAAGCGTTTTACGCATAGTCACCACGCTCGACTTATCGGTGTACATATGTATATAATGTGCTTGTTATGAATTGTGTAATCTGTATAAGAGGCTCTACAGCCCACTTCCTGGACTGTCCTATAATCACCTTTTACGTTACCCACGGACAGACATGGGGCGGTGCTATTCTAATCTGCCGACAACATACGGCTAATTTGTTTATATTAGTGGTTTCGTTAATAATCCATACATACATATCAAATTAATAAACTATATTTTTAATCCCCAGAAAGCGTATTTGGATTACAGCACGGATATAATTGGTATTGCATCGTTCGGTATCGCGTGCGATGCCACCCTGACCAGAGACGGGCCCTTGATTAAAATTACGGAAGAACTCATCAAGTTCGACTTACGCAGAGGATTCAGTTGGGGCAGCGTACACTTTTGGCCAGAATTAGTGGATTTGTTCAAGTAATAAAGAAAGGAATATCGTTACACCCATTTTCCATGAAGGAATAGGCAGAGTTACACACTTTCATTTTATTTTTTATTTATTCATTTCTTGCATGGATACATGTTATAATTGATGTCATTTAGATTAATAAAGTCTCAATGATCCGCCACTTAAATGGCATGCAAGTTAAAATTTGAGTTACTATTAAATTCTAATAATAAACCATAAGAGATGTATGTATGTATGTATGTAAGAGAACCAAAAACATTGAAGTATTTGACAATTTGTTTTCAAAGTATCGCCTTATTATTTCATTTTAATATATCAAATCCAATCTCCTATATGTAATATAATTCTTATTTATAATAATAAAATTCATAAGGCTTAAAATAATTATTGCCAAACTGAGATCGGGATGATAGGCCTCATGCAAAAGCAAGTTTACCGGTTACCTTCTCTCCAAACCGAAACACGTCAACGGCAAGCGCTGGCGTTATGGCGGCAGGAATAGGTAAGTTAGTGGTGCTATTCTACCCGAGCGAGCTGCTGCGAAGCTCCACCACTAAGTAAAAGATTGTGTTAGTGAAAGTAAGCCTATGCGCGCCTTTAACGAGCTCTGCCTGGCGGGAAGGCAGATGGTTTATTCTGCTATGGAACCCGAACCAACGAATTTAGCCTTTTTAAACGAAAGCAAGCGGGTAATGGGTCACCTGATGGTAAGTGGCAGCCGCCGTCCGACGCATATCCACAGCACCAGACGTCTCACAGTTGCATTAAACGTCGAATGAACCAACATCTATACGTGATGCCAAAGGATCACGTATAGATGTTCAAGCCAAGGAAATATCCGGTTGCGACGATTCGAGCTGCTTTTTTGTCACCAATAAACACGCCAAGTGTCGCTTAATTGCTAAGATCACTGTAAAACAAATGTTCTATTTCTTTTCGAAATGATTTAAAAATAAACTTTTTCCAGGTTCACTTTTACTCCCAAAGCTGCTACAGATTTCTTCAGGAAAGTATTTAGAGAGATACTTTCAAAACGAGAAGAGGTTGTACATGACAACGATGTAACTTGCCTGATAGATGCCTTGGTGCAGCTGAAAGATAAACATTTTGTTGATAAAGGTAAAATACTAGAAAAATTTATCTTACCTAAACATTACTTGTTTATAGGAATTAAAAAGAAGGAAAAACAGGGGCGGATATCACAGATTGCTGTATTGCGATTTAGAATACAATTGAGGGAAATCATTACACTACATTACCTCTGTGGTCTAGTGGTGTCGGTATTCGACTTTGACGCGAGAGGTCCTGGGTTCAATTCCTGGGTCAAGCAACTTATTCTATATGAGTTTTTTTAGTTTTTCTGAAAAACTTAACGTTGCCTGGGATTGGATATGTGCCCGATTGGCGACGGACTTGC
>DVZN01000114.1:0-17233 GCA_018237365.1 Caria ino melicerta
TCAATCTTGCATCATCCATTCTTTCTACATGTCCAAACCAACGGAGCATGCCCTTTCGCATTTTTACACCGACACTTGCTTTCAATCCCACTCTTTCTCTTATTTCGCTATTGCAAATTCGGTCCGTGAGTGTTACTCCACAAACATTAGACTTGAGCATCTATTGAGTAATTTCATAAAATTAGATATTCCATCTGACTTTATCCATGTCTACTTCATGTACTTTCATGTGAACTTAACCTATGTACTATCAGGATCATGTTGCAATCTAATAGTCAAAAAAGAAACTCTGTTCTAATAGAGGTTATAAACTTTATAAGAACTCCAGTATCGGTACAGAAGCTTCTCTTTTTTTTCTGCCATAAGCATCCACAGCATGTCGGTTAATGATCAGACATTGATTTAACCACAGCTCAATAATGAGATGGGAAACAAAAAAGTAAATTATATTTCATAAATCCTTACAACGAAGCACACAAATCACAGACTTTCTACATATTTACTTCCAGAGTATAGGTTTATAGTATGTATAACGTTAAGCATTTCTCTCCAGGTTACAAGTTAGAACACTTTGGGCATAAGTATTTAGGTCCAATTAAAGTAGTTATTTGTTTATGTACACGTAAATATTTCATTTAAATTCAAATTAATCTTGTTTCATAATGTGAATTATGTCAAGTGTATTTATTTGCAAATAAGGAAGAAAGCTAATAATGTTTTAACATTAATATATGATTTAAATAAATTATTATTCTATTCAGTTCTTGTGATATGGCTTCCAGTCGTTTTTCATAACTTATTTAGCCAATGTCGAGTCTAATTCATATTATAGAATATTATCATAGTCCTTGTATTGTCATCATGTCATCATGTCTTGGTGCCAGGCAAGGTAGCAAGCTTGCCTAAGCTTTTTGAGGGAGTTTTGGCAGCTATGAGAAAATACATGATACATAAATTCTTCATTTCTGCATGTTCACAGAACAAAATAACACAAAATGTTACTAATTTTGGCTTCTTCACTCATCATATTATCACACGAAATATAGAATTTTATGAATAAACCCACTCCTATGTCTGGTCGCAATCCCACCAAAACTCCATTCTTAAATTATTATCCTTTCATTAAATGTCATGTCTCATAAGAATTGTCTAAAATCAGGATGACATTTACCCATTTAGGCTTGTGGTGGTGGAGAGTAGAATCTCAACACCCCAAGTATGACTGCGGGTATAGTAAAAAGGGGATTAAGGGTTTGTCCCAGAGGTAGCCAGCAGCGTCACCAAGACAAAATACAGTCACCAACCTGCCTGCCCAACGTAGTGGCTGGGCAAAACTCCCCTATATACTGAAGGAAGCCGACATCCAGCAGTGGACTGCAATAGGCAGGAAGTGAAGGATGATTAAATAAAAGTGTATGAACTGTATATCGTTTGTGTATGACAGTCATAGTTTGGTACAATATTTTTTTTATTAAGATGTACTCACGTGTTTGGGTTGCTGAATCGACTCACTCTCTTGTTAAAAGTTTTTTTTTCTTCTTGCCATGCTCCTCTCACAGCCTGTCTAATCACTTGGAGGTCATGATAACTAGATTGTATCGTGATATCAAAATTTCAAGATTGTAGATTACAATTTTAAGTGAAGCACTAAATATTCTATACAAAATCAAAGTTATAACATTTTAATCTACTTTTTAACTAAGTGTATGTAAAATATTGTGAGTATTGTGTGTACAACAATCTAGCACACCTATCATAGCCCTTTAATTACAGTGATGACAGTGTTTGACTTTATTTTTTATGTATGCTCACTGATTTATCCATCAAATGTGGACCTATTTTAAAAATTATTTCTTGTTTGAAAGGTAAAAAATTGTAGGATGTATGTCACCTTCACTGGTATTAAAACTTATTGTAAAATGAAATGTTATTTCAATTGACTTACTCATAATTAATTTATTCATATTGTTGTTTCAGAATTCCAGAAGATAGCAATTGCGACAGCCATTGGTTTCTGTATCATGGGTTTCATCGGATTCTTTGTGAAGTTGATACACATCCCCATCAACAACATTATTGTGGGGTCGTAGGCAGCTAGTAAATTTTAGATCTAAAACTATCTTTAAGCTCTCCGAGGTGTTTTAAGTTAACTCACATTCATATCTCTTTCATATTTTATTAGATTAAATTATTCCGTTTTTTTTAAATGTGTCTCATTTTATATAATAATGGCTGTGATTCTGCTGTACACAAATTAAACTACTTTTTAATTATTGCTATTTGCTTTCAACTCATAGAAAAAGAATGGTATGAAACAAACAAATTGGCTTCAAATTAGTAAGCTTTAAATTTTGTATTAACATTTAGTGTATACCTCAGAATATAATGTTTAAAATCTTTGTAAGTTTGTATATGCTTACTAATTTAACAGCGCTAAAAATGTACTGTCTCTTTTTATTTTTTTTATTGTTATAAAGTTGAAGGCAGATGGAAATAATTTAAATAAGTTTAGAAAATGCGCAGCAGAATTACTACCAATGTGTTCAATCTAAACATACATTAGTCAGCCAGGCAGAAAGAAGGAAGGTTAATACTTGGTATTTAAGATCGACGAGTTCTTGGATAAGACTCATACAGACTCAACCAGTCTCTTTTTACATTTTCTGATGGTAAGAAACTCACGCCGCTTATAGGCACCAAAGGTGGCAATGGTACGTTTTGAGGCTGGGGTGTTAGACCTGGTGCAAAAGTAAGTTTATCTACTACCTTACCCTCCAAACCGGAACACGTCAACGGCAAGCGCTAACGCTATGGCGGCAAAAATAGTTAAGACAGTGGTACCATTCAACCCGTGCAAATCGCTGCGAAGTTCTCCCACCTAGTAGGAGATCGCGTTGTTAGTGAAAATAAGTAAATGCTCGCCTTTTACGAGCTGCCTTGCAGGAAGGCAGGTGGTCTATTCTGCCAAGGAGCCGCGACCAACACCGGTTACTTTTGCTTATTTAGGGGAATCCATTTGCTTGTTCTGTATCTCGTGTACAGATTTTAACAAAATATAGTCCATGTTTCTCCTAGACTTAAAATAGGTTCAGTAGTTTTGGAGAGTAGCTATTAGAAACAAACAAACAATAAGATAATATATTGTCCCTATAGCTTAAAAGCGTAGAATACAAAGGTACAATGGTGAAAAAATATTAGAGTTTTGAAAGTTTATTTTGGAAAACAGTAATAAAACAGATACAATTAAAATTAATATCAACTATAAGTTGCAAAAGTTGATAATTTCTCATGCAAATAGTATATACCAGTAATCCAAAGGTAGGTACTCATTCTTATAATAGTCGGTACCTATTCTTATAATCTTAATAATAGTCGGGTCCTTTTTAAAAATTCTTGAGTGTACCTATGATATTCTATCATATTATAATTCACTTTCACTGTTTTACTAAATGAAAGGACTGTATTTTCACATCATATCAAGTCATAGGTGATCATAGTAGTAAGTCACTCACATATACCTACCAAGCGCCAAGAATATAAAGTAAATCAAGTATAAACTTATTCACTGACTTTTGCAACTCATAATAAGTACAATGTAGCAGATATTTATTCCAGTACTCATATCGAGCACAGGCTAGGAAGAGAACTAAAGTTATATCGAGTGTTCGCTTTGTTATCTGTTATTGTTAGTTGCAAGGCGGGGAAAGTTCGCGTATGGTGGGACGCGAACGTCAACTAATCTAAGGCGAATCTCACACTAAACCGGACAACACTCCAGTGTGCGGCGATACTTTAAACTTTGTATTGAAAAATCTTAATTTGTATGTAAACCGCACAGTATGCGTGCACACACTCCCAACGCGTCTCCGTGCGGTGAATGTGTATACAAGTCCCTGCTTACCGGTGCGGGAAGCGGCGGCAATGTTAAAACCGCTTAACTATAACGCGTGCCAAATAACTGAACTACCAATAAGTGACTGCTTAAGTTAATCTACCGATAAGGGCATTGCTCTAGTACCTAGTTGATCTACCAATAAGGTCACTGCTCAAGTTAATCTATCAATAAGGTCAATGCTCTAGTTGAATTACCAATAAGGTCAACGCAGAAGCTATGTGCTCGTTTATGTACTGGGGAAATATCTGCTTGTATTTAATTAGCCTACAGTAAAATAACCTAAATTATTTTTGCAATACGTGGATGTAGTACGCTGGCGTTTCAACTTCATCTAATGGTTTGAAATCCGCGTATATGCTGTGTTTTGCTTTGTTGTCGAAGGCTTCGTCCAACATTTTCGAAAATTTCTCCAGTTTGTGGGGGTAGTAGCACAACCTAAATTCACTGAAATAAAAAAATATGTTTATTTAATTTTGGAATTTACAACATTTTAAAATGCCTTTTATTCGCATTGGTTTCTTTGAGACCAATTACCTCACTGCCTGACGGCTGGTAGGTGTATCATGTGATCTACTTTTGCAGAAGGCTCAACATCCATACCTCAAGTTGGCAACGCATCATTACCATAAGCGGCAACACGCGTTTTCCTGTTTTTGTCCGGGTAACCAATTTAGATTCTCATGCACCTCTATGAGACCTTATTCCGCCTATTACCACCTGCTCCCAGGTGGTAACAGGCGAGCATAGTTTAGATGCAACTTCACCAATCTTTGCTCGTTATGTAACATTGGAAGGCAAACAAGCAGACAGATAGTCAGAGACAGGACAGAAGCAGGTGGTAAAAAATATATGCGGCTTATAACCTTTGCTTTTTGTATAATATTGGAGCATATTTGTAGGCGGAGTGTATTTGTTACCCTACCACAAGGGGATATTTGTTGTTGCTTGTTTACTTTCTAATGTTAGAAGGTACAAAAAGCAAAGATTAAGAAGGTAATCATTTTTATGCAGTAGTATATTGCAGGCACCTACCAGAAATCATGTAAGTACTTATGTATAGAAGTATATATATATATATATATATATATATATATTTACCCGCATAATTTATCAGCCTGTTTCAGTCCATCTCTAAACGTAGCCCTCCCTAAATACTGGGGGAGGCCCAATCTCCACGCCGAGCAGGGGGGTTGATGACCGCTGTATATGTAGGTGTGAAAGATCGTGTTGTCTGCGAGAGGTGCCTCTGCCCACCTCCCAGATGGACCTTTAATTGCCTTATACGATATCCACGTGCAGACACGGGTTGTGCGAGTCTACACTACCGCCACTATACCTACAGCTAATATACCATATCAATCATAAAAGTCGGTAACGCAATTGCGAGATTCTTTATATTACAGTTGTTCGTGTGCGGTAGTGATCACTTGCAATCAGGTCAAAACCTACTTGCTCGTTTACCTCCTTCTACTTATTATAAACAATATCAGATTTTGGAGGGAAACTTGACGAAGCACAAACCTAGTCTCCGTGATCCGTCCATCCTCGGTGGCCTCTATGCAGTAATCCAGCGCGACCAGCTCCGGCTTGCCGCGTACCACCAGCACGGATGTTTTTATGTCCACTGGGTACTTGCTCTGGAATCACACATTTATTTTGTATCATTACCTTATCTTTTTATACATTTAAACCAATGTTCTTTTTACTTTTCACAGTACCTACGCTTCAACTCTGGCACAGTCGGGTAAATGGCCTCACGGCAAATGGTACAGGTTCCGAGGTATACTACGCCACTATGGAGAACTGTAGCGCTGTAACGCTATTAAAATAATGTAGCGCTATAAAGCTTATTTAAATTTGCATGCAGCGATAAAACCGTGAACAAGTATTACTGTAAATAGGTAATGTAATAACATGTATCTACTTAATATGATTTAAAACATATGTATATTTGAAAACTACACAGGTAGGCTTATTTTTAAACCAAATTATTGTCCATTGACAATGATTAGTAGGTAATTAGTATTAGTAATATCAGCCGCGATTCGCTACGAACCTGGACCGATCGTAACGAAATTTGGATGGCGGTTACTTTATGTTTCGAAGAAGTTTATAGTATACATTTTATCCCTTAAAAGACAAAATGTAAACTTGGCCTTAACTAAGTAACGCGTAGTCCGATTCCATTTTTTTATTGAGGTGAAGAGGGATAGTATGGGGTGAGTGGGGCGTGGTGGGGAGGGGTGGAATTAGGTAGGTAGTGTGGTGTGGAATGGGGATCGGTGGGGATAATTAGTATAAGTAGGTAAGCTACTTAGGTATTTATGAATAACATAATACTTGTCGTGAAGCATATTGGTAAAGTGCTAGCTTTAGGTATTAATATAGATATGTATGTACTTCTCGGTTGCCTTGAAAGGTGAAAAACCTTAATAGGTAACCATAATTCATTATTTAAGTAATTATTGCGGTAATACTCTCTGATATCAAAAGTCTTGTAACATTATTTCAACTTGAAGATAGCTTATCTAGTTTTCTTGAACATTAACACATTTAAATATCATTTCAGATAAATTGTCATTATATAATTATTATCTTAAAGTATAAAAAACAATGCCGGGTTATTTACACCAGTGATGTACAAAGTGTGGGTCATGACCTCCCCTAAACCCGTCACTTGGTTTTTGAGGGGGTTTGAGGGGGATAATGAAGCCGTAAAACAAACAAGGTACAAAGTCAAAGTAATTGTCAAGACAAATTAATAAAATTAAAAAATATATATTGTGCGCCTGGTTTTTTATAAACTAATTTCTCCTTTTAGATACCTACCTACTTATGTAATTTTTTTGGCATTGGCATATACTGGCTTTAGAATATTTAACTAGCACATACGGGTGCTAGTTAAATATTCTAAACCCAGACAACAAGAAAATAATTTACTTAACTTAGGGTTAGATCAATCTAAATATACCTATCTATCTAAATATACCTACTTATTGTTGGTAACTGGATGACCGAGCTTAGCTCGGTATATTTGTTTATTTTTCTAAAATCGTAGGAGCAGATAATTTATTTTAATATTCAAAATTGGAGTTAAAAATGGAGTTAAAAAGTGTTAAAAAAAAGATTTTTAAAACACTTTTTAACTCCATCTACGCATCGCCATAGGATCCTCGAATAAGAAATATATACGCAATACATTTTCGATATGAGCACCAATGTGTTCAATGTTCATCCATATTTAATTCCAATACATTCACAGTTTGGCCACCTCTTAGAATAGATAAAGTGCAAACAAGAATAAAATAGGAGATTCGTCGAGACGGAATACATAAAAAGCTGGAAATAAATGTATTAACAGTGTGGAATATCCAAATCGGTGCAAATTCACAACAGAGGTCTCTGGTGGCGGATGTAGTATTCATGAGGAGTATATGTAGGGTTGCCACATGGAATTATAAAAATCACGAAATCACTAATATTAAAAATCATACCTAACTTTGATTTTGATTTAATACCGATTACTAACAAGTAAGAATCGAAGAAAATACAAAGTGTAAATAAGACTATATTTTCAATTTTTATGGTATACTCGTAACTTTGTATTGTAAAACAAATATGCTTCTCCATATTTGTTTTACAATACAAAGTTACGAGTCGGGAAACTTGTTCTCTATGATATATTATAACATAACGTTGCCTGGGATTAGATTTGTGCCCGATTGGCGACAGACTTGCCACCCGTCACATCATAGGACTTAATATCATCGACTAATCGTGATGCATACTAGTATGTGCCTCTGCCTCCTCTTTCAAGGGTATATAGGCGTGACGATACATATAATTATGCAGATACATTTTTCAACTGTAAGAATTAAATGCCCCTTGTCCATTTACATCTCATGATGTAATGTTAACTAGTACACAGATGCGTAATATATGGAATATTAAGCTTCTTACTTATTTAAATCTACCCATTAATTGAACCTACAAACAGAAACACGTGGTGACGGCTATCACTTCATGGACGTCATGGACCACCACCACGTCATGGACTACTACTTCACATCGCTAAGAAACAAACAGATAACTATTCTTGATTACGTAAAGAGAGTAAAATCAAGTTTTCTCACACATGAGACCTATCTAGTACGATTTTTAGCCACCGAAAACCTTTATAATGAAAATCTAATCGAAACCGTTAGAGCGGTTTTCGAAAACCTCATTACAAAGAAATGTAGAAACAAATAAATGTAAAAATATTGCTCGTTTATTAGTATAGGATATACTTACGTTATAATAAATGGAAATACTTACGTTATAATAAATGGAATGTCCCGGGGTGGCGCCACTGTCGATGATTGTGTCGTAATTCCTGTGGTCGATGAACAGCAACCCTCCAGGCTTAAGCACCTTGGCGAAGTTTGCTAAGCACATTTTCTGTGTCCTCTGATCGTCGTACTCGTCTAAGAGATGGGCAAATGAGTTTCCTAAGCATATCACTGCATCGAACGAGGCACCCGGCAAGAAGCTTTGAATGTCGTCTGGTAGAGTCTCCCAACTGGCTTCCTCGATTACTGAAATGGTAAAACATATATTTTAAATATCAAGGATATTAGAACGCATCAGTGAGTCTAACTCTGTCTTAAAGGAGTTACTCTTAGTATGAGCGTTGTAGGCTCACACTGAGAGTATCTCCTTTATATAAATGATGTATGAGCCCTCTGTTTGCCCATAAAGCCCGGTGTCGTTGCCAAGCCACTTTGACTGGCAACTGGCAATACATTCGATTAAAAAAGCTATAGATTGCATTTACTTTACACTAACATAAATAGTTAAAAATGTAAAACGAAGTTATTTGAATGCCGGAGGCCAGAGCCTTGCTTTTAAATTTAGTAAAAGCAGCTATTTGGGACGGTAATTCAAAAAGTGATGGCTTATTATAGTAAACCGTCTGAAAAATCTTAGGTAGGTAGGTAATAAGTATATATGTAGGAACAGGGGCGGCGTAAGACATGGACAATGTGGGCAAACAACCCATGGCCTCGCGATCCAAGGCACCTCGCGCCGCAGAGATTTATGTATTACCTACCCCAAAGCCATGAATACGCCAAAAAAGTGCTTGCTTCGCTATCCCTCGCGAGGGATGGATGCGCATTACTGCCGCACCGGTCTATCTAAAATAGGGTATTCTCGGACTTGTCTGTGAGTCAGTACAACAAAGTGTAACATGCGCGAACAGAGGGCCTCGCAAAATGTACCTTGCCCATTTAAATTATGATCTTACGACATCACTGTGTATGAATATAGTTTAAAACCAAATCGTTTTTTGCCGTGTATATATTTATATGTATGTTTAGATATTATTTCAAAATATGCAATGGATCCCAATATGATTTTCATTACTGTAAGCCTATGCTCGCCTTTTACGAACTGTTGGTAGGAAGGCAGTTGGTCCATTCTACAAAGGGATTCTACCATGAAATAAAAAATAGTTATATCTGTTCTGTGGATTCTACCATCACAGGGAGTCTCTAGTAAAGATATAACTTGCAACGTACCCCAAGCATCATATTTGGGATCTTTCCTTTTCTCCCAGCGAGCCTTCAGAGCGTGTTTCAACATCTTGTCGGACGCGTCCACGGACACCACTTCAAACCCTTCGTCTACCAGCATCATAGAATCTATTCTGCAAATAATCAGTTTCAAATAATAAAATATATGAATATTATATAAGACATTATTTGATATCAATATACAGAAATACATAAGAGCCTCAGTGGCGTAGTGATTAGAGCTTTGGACTTTCATTTTAGTAGTCCAGGTTCGAACAACGCCATGTACCAATGAGTTGTTATAACTTAAGTACATTTTCTGAGTGCTCCTACGGTGAAGAAAAACATCATAAGGAAATCCGGATTCGTGTATTCAAATTCGACCTCATCCAGGATTGGACCTAATTTCCCTTCTGGGATGCAGAGGTCAGATAGCAGCCGCTCTGTATAAAAACTGGCGCTTTTGTCAAATCCCCTAGAGTAGGTGGCCGACCCCGATATCATCTGATGTAGAAACGGGATAAGGATAGGAGGAAGAAGATACAGAAGTACATAAATTATTATAGGGAAATTAAATTATTAGGTACCTACATGCTCAGACAAAAAGACAGACTTCTTGTCTCTTCGATCGTCGTCGTTAGGTGTGTATTCTAACCTCTCATCCAAATAAAGTGGGCAATGCATCTTAACTATTTCTTATACAGCCGCTTTGGGGTAGGTAGAAGTGTTCAATGTTCTAACACTCTTATCTAATATGACTTTGTTTTGGTGCGTAAATATGAATCATAGCTATGTACGAGTAGTATGAGTATAAGTATATATCAATGACATTCTTAGAATGTACATAAAATCATATCCTAACGCCAAGTCCCTTGCGTTATAGGCAGTAAATCGAGTGCCAAGTGTCACGATTCCCACATACTTGCCTAGCTTCCTCCACATTAATCACTGTATAATTCTTAAAATCTCAAGGTGTACCTTTTCTAATCTAATTGCTTTATTAATATAAGAGCAATACTGAAGATAAACGTGATAAAACATATAAAGGTTAACATATCGGCTCCAAGATTTCATCATATTATTGTATCACTTATCGCGACACCACGTTACAGAACATATTTGTTATGAAAACAACTTCTCTCGCTCCTCTAGTAGTTACTAGGTAATGTATCGTATCGCTAAGCCGAGTTTGGGAACTATTTCTCCCGCTTTAATGTTTCTTGAAGGCGGGGTTGTGTACCTATACTTTGTTGGCTTTTTGAAATGTTAAACTCAGGTTGAAAAAACGGGTTGAAATGTTAAACTCACGTCAAGACACGTGACCTAATAGAAAGTTCTTAAGACGGAGGGAGAGCAAACCGCCAGTAATATGAATTGTCATATTACACAAATATGACAATTCATATTACTAGATGGAGCAATCTACACATATAAAAGTTTAGAAGCGTGAATTATATACATTGAAGATATTTAAAAAAATAATCCAAGTGACTAAAAATGCGCAGCAGAACATATTTTGAGATTTGCAGATTTTTTTTCTGTCTATCTGTATTCCAGCCGCGGTTCACGCCGAATCTATGGGACCAATCGTAATAAAATGTGGCTGGCGCCACCTTTGGTGTCTATAGGTGGCGTGTATTTCTTTTCATCAGGAAATCCGTCTGCTTGTTTGCAGTTGACAATCCGCCATTCCTAGGATAGCTATGCCATTTGTGTAACGCTTACTACAGCTGTACTGTACTATAGTCTTTATTTCCAATATTATAAAAAAGTCGAGCGTGGTCGGTGTCTAACTGATTTGAGAGCTCCCGGGTTCGATTATCAGGTCGGAAAAACAGGTTCAATTTTCTGGGATTGTTTTTGTGCACTGGCTTGCCACCTGTTACATAATGGGACCTAATATCGTCGGCCAATCGTGGGTACATCCTAGTATGTATTTCTGTCTATCCTTTGAAGGATAATGGGCAAGGCGATATTATTATACATATAAACTAGCGACCCGCCTCGACTTGGCACGGGTGCAAACTGACACTATGTACCACAAAATGCCTCTCACATTCATAACATTGGAAACCTCTGAAATTATCAGTGTTTCTCTGAAATATGATGTATGTATTATACTTATAAATATTCCTTTTGAATCAATCTATGTATATAAAAACCGCATCAAAATCCATTGCGTAATTTTAAAGATTTAAACATACATAGGGACAGACACACGCGAAGCGACTTTATTTTAAACTATGTATCGAAGCCGTGTTTAACTATTCGCCAGCCAAAACCACAAAGTAAAAATGAATCTGCGAAGGGTAAACTCACCCAGTCCCGCAGGCAGCGTCTAATACCCTCTTGCAGCCGTGTTTCTTTAGCAGTCCACTTAGGAAGTCCTTGTAGTTCTGTGTCCTCTGGTTGCTGTCCCCGATGAATGTCTTCCACACCCTCGCGGCTTTGCCATCTGCGTATTGATCCTTCACTCCCTCAGAGGGGATACCTTCTGATCTTGAGTGGAATACCTTGTCTGCTGACATCGTTTATCTGATAACAAACAGAATAGATTTTACACAAAATAAAATAATTAATTTGCAATATCCCGCCAAAATAATGTCACTCAATTCAATTCCTGTTTTTTTTTATTTTGCCCAGATTACGGTGATTCTGCCAAACTCAAGCAGAACAGGCGGTGTGCGCATTTAGCGCATTGAACTTACCAAAGATCGAAAATTTTTGTTAGTTACAACTTGTTTTAGACTTTTGGTAAAGCCGGGAATTCACTAGACGGGCATGCCCGCGCAGAAATGCCCGTCGGATGTCCCTACTCGTAATATCTGCAGCGGCGTTGCTAGGTGGCTAAGGGCCCCGGTACATAGAGAAATCGGGCCAAAAACTTACAGATAATAATAAGATAGCTGCTTCACTTTATTATTATAATTTATTATATTGTGCAAACCGGTTTCCTTTTCTTTAAAACATCCTAAGGGCTTGTGATTAACAATTAAATTGACTTAAAGAAAACGAAACCGGTGGGTAGAATAAAATAAATTATAATAATAAAGTGAAACAATATCAAGAGTTGTGAGAGATTATTTAAAAAACAAATCATAGACTAGATTTTGCTTTTCGTTGCTCTGTATAGTTACAAATACACCAAATACGATATCTAGAAATATCGTATTGGGTGTATTGTCGTGATGTCGATGAGCTAAACGTGAGCGGATGAGAACATAAGCGGTGTGAATGTCTTCATCAGGAATCCGTCAGCTTGTTTGCATTCCAACTTTATAGAAAAACAGCTAGTTGTATAATGCCTGTACCTGGGAGACCGAAATTCGTTCGTTTTCTAAAAGTGACTTAGCTAGATAGATTTATCGTCCCCGAAACCATTCGCATACTAATTTCATGAAAATCGTTTGAGTCGTTCCGAGATCCCGATTATATAAACAAACATATACAAGAATTGCACGTTTACAGATATTAGATAGATAGATAGATAGATAGATAGATAGATAGATTAGACTAGCTGTTGCTCGCGACTTTCGAATCACTTTTTGTGGATCACTTTCAAAATAACGTCCGTGACAAACCAGTTTATACTGGCTACTACCGAATGCTCCCTTTTGCAGTTTTTGGTGGGAAAGAAGGATTTTCCCGGAATAAAAAGTACCTATCCTAAATGTTGACCCGGGCTATAAGCTACTACTATACAACATTTGGTAAAGATCCTTTCAGTAGATTTTGCGTGAAACGCGTACAGACAAACAGACATACAGACAAAAAATATTTAACCAACAATATACAACTATATAAAACAAATAACAGTCATTATTTAAAAAAAAAATTCATGTACAAACTCAGTTGAGTTACTGTTTTATTATATGTGTATATTACATGTAAGCACATAAATGAATACTATATAGTTTCTACTCGCCATACATATTATTGGATCATTATATTTTTAATTTTTCCGTACCTAAAGGAAATGTGCACTATGCTGGCACTCACGGAGCCTAATTAACTTAGCAGCTAAGCTTTGGCAAATGACTTTCCTGTTAAATTTCCTCTTATTTGTTATACTGGATGGTAACAAGCATACGGATTTCCTAATGGTAAGAAATACCTAAGTATACATACACATCAGAGATGCGTGGTTGCCAATCTGAGGCCGGGATATAAGGCCTCATAAAACCACGATAACAGCTAGTATATTTGTTATTATGCTAGAAAATTGTTATAGTTTATAATATAAATATAATATCAATTATTACGTCACATGGCGGTAAATGTTTGAGTTTTCCTTATCTGATGTGGGACATGTGAGATCTTGTGACAACATTGCTGTTGCAGCAAGCAGCGTCAGGTCTAATAACTCTACTCACAATTTATTTTTTCGAAACAGTTTATTTTTTCGAAATTACAATATTAGCGGCTTCGCAACAACACCGGACGTTTGTGGATGCTCAACCCGAAACTGCATTATTTAAGGATGTGCCTATAACATCACAAAGGGTTGTCTCCTGCGAGACCGAACCTCGGCTTAGTGCTGCGTTCTCACTACTGGAAGACGGGATATCGGTAGATCGCCGCCCGGCTTTAGGCGCCGGACGGAAAAGGTGTCTTCGGGGTCGCCGAGACCGACGGCGACGGTGTAGTGTTTTGTGTGTGATTTTTACCTACGAAATCGGCGTTTGCCGCCGTTATAGGATCGTTGGGATCCATTAGTACGTGAGATCGGTGTAAGCATGAAAATGTTATACACTGCCAGACCGACATCTAAATTTATAGAAGTGAAAACTTCTTTAGCGGCGTTCTGCACTTTTTATAGTGGGTAAAAATGTTAAACTGGCGTCAGGACACATGACCTGATCGAAAATTCGTAAGATGGAGAGAGAGTAAATAGATCGCGGGTATTATAAATTGTCATGTTTCTTTACGATAGCGCAATAAATGAATATTGTATATTTACCACATAAATGATAGTATTTTTATATTTATAATGACTAAAGTAACTCGTGCAAAGTTATTCCCCAACCATTCCAAAATATCAAAAATGCAAAACGTTAATATTCAAGTTTTCACTTCTGTCGGCACTCCCGGAGTGCAACCCGTTTTTTAATGTACCTACCTACCACAGGTCTTACATCGTGTCCTAAGAAATAAACTCCAATAATTTTACTTAACTGGAAGAAAATGTCCAAGCTTTTAATTTAAAGCAAGCCAAGTCATTAAAAGCTTGGAAATATAGATCGAGATCTCAAAACCAGTAAGTCGCATCTTCATATGGCCCGTGTGGAGTAAAAATAACTCCTAACACATATAGACTTCGTATATCGAAAAATAATTTACCGTGGAATAGTTAGTATATTTTCCTAACACCATAAAAAATCACTCGTAAAGAAGTATATGTTTCCTATCATGACAATAAAAAAATTTAGACAATCTTGATAACAAGTAATAAATATATACTAATATATTTTACGTTACGATTTAACTGAGAAAATTAGTTAATATAATAAGTGATATAATATAATAAATTTGGTTAACTAAACCTAAATATATCTACACTAACCAAACCATTATTATAAAACAATTACATACAAAAAAGCTCTACTCGATCAAATTATGTTTTACATACATATCTTCACGCCAAATCCCTTACGGGGTAGGCAGACAGTATCGTCAGTGTCAGGACTCCTTCCTACTTGTTAATTATATTTTATTATTTAAAATAACTATATATATTGTCCTTAAGAGTATAGTGCGGTAAATAACTTTCTCACTTACATGATGTATAATAATCGACTGAAACCTTGACGAAACCAGTCCCCGACTGATCGACACTGTGCCACTGACAGCTCTACCGCGAGAACACTGACTCAATTCTGAGCAATTGTTGGCTGATTCCTAATTGACTACGGCTATAGGACGACTTTGCGCTTGTTTACAAAATATTTTACTATAAGCATCACTTACATGACGTAAATTAAACAATAACTGAAAACAGTCGCATCGTGGTCAGTAACCATTGTGAATCTACGACTGACGGCCGCGAGAGAGCATTAGTTATTATTATTTTAACATAAATTGTTTATTAATAAGGTTTAACTATTTATTCGCTGAAATCTAAACGAGCAATTCTTATACTAGTTGTTACCCGCGGCTTCGCACGCATTTTTATTTTTAACCTACTCTTCTCGACGTCATTTGACTTGACTTCACTCCACTCCACTCTACCCAATCTCACGCAATTCCACCCTAAATTAAACGGGATAAAAAGTAGTCTACAAATGGGGGAGAGTGGGGACTGGTTGGGAGTGATGGGGACTGGTGGGGAGGTTGGTCACCAACCTTCCCACCAGTCCCCACTATCACCATCCTCACCACCACCATCACCACCGCAACACCGTCACCATTATCACCACCACCACCACCATCCCCACCACCACCACAACCACCCCCACCATTTCCACCTCTCCCTACCCATCTCCATTCCATAGCACATTAACTACACCATGTCATCCCTCCCCACCTCTCCTCACCCCATCTTACATACAAAAAAGGAATAAATTAAATCGGACTATACGTTAATGAATTATGGACAATTTTGCATTTTGTGTTTTTGCCCTCTCCCACGGGAACCCCTAAAAAATTTACAGGATAAAAAGTATAACCTTCCTCGGGTCATAAAATATGCGCCAGCCAAATTTCTCACGATCGGTCCAGTAGGTTCGGTGTGAAGCGCGGCCGGGGTACAGAAAGACAGACAAAAATCCTGAAAATCTCAAAATATATTCTCATGCCCATTTTTAGTCGTCTGGCCTGATTTTTTTTTGAAAATATTTTTAATGTAAAGAATTTACTCTTCGATACTTTTATTATATGTATACATTTACATATATGTATGTATATGTATATATACATACATATGTGTATATATATGTATATATTGGTTTCTCAGAAATGGCTCCAACAATTTTCATGAAATTCAGTAGGCAGAAAATTTGCTACAACTATCATTAGAATACGAAAGTAAATTTCGTCGACATCTAAGAAGTTGTAATAGTCCAGTTGGTAAGACGGGCGGCTACAAAACCGGAAGGCCGAGGTTCATTCTTTTTTTTTACCAAGCAATGCTCAGTTAAAGGTCAGGAAGTTTATTATTACTTAAAAATAAATTGCGTATTATTAATACGGTTTAGTTATGAATACCTGTTGTATCTCGATTCTCAAATATTATCATATTTATTTGTAGAACTTTTTTTCCAGTATTATAAAATGTGGCCAGGATGGTCGAATGGACTCTATCCATTACTGAATATTTAATAATATTTTATTAACTTTGACTTAAAAGCCATATTTACTTTGACCTGGAATGAATAATTACAGTATTAAAAGTAATTAATCACTTACGTGGTGTTAATTTAACAATTGGTGGAACTAATCGCCTAACGGTGACCACTGTGGTTCTGCTACTGATCTGTTCTGTAGTGAGTTAAATCCTAATTGCTACGACTGCATTTTTCTTACAAAATATTACAGTATTTTAATTGCTTAAGTCACGCTGATAATGCGGATGGAGAAATAGGTATTAGAAACAGAAAACAGTTTTGTTGATAACATTTAAATCATATCTAAGGACGCAATATCATAGGCCTGTCAAATGCAATTGATTTGTTCATAGAAGTTTCCACTAAAAAATATCGTCACGCCCAATATGTCCTCGAAAGGGTAGGCAGAGGTATATACTACATACTAGTATAAACCCACGATTAGCCGACGATATTAGGTC
>DVZN01000115.1:0-17198 GCA_018237365.1 Caria ino melicerta
CACTTCGGGCACATTCCAATCCCGGGCAATGTCATGCTTACTCAGAATAATCTGAAAAATATTTTAAAAAAGTTGCCCGACCTGGGAATTGAACCTGGGACCTAAGCGGCTAGCTGTCTTAACAGGCGACAGCCGTACCGTTACACCACATAGGCGATTTGTTGCACTTGTAATTATTTTTATGTATTTGGTAATTATTAGTGGTTCTATAGCCCAGAGTTTAATGTTTCACTTGTTGAGCGGATAACAAATAAAAGCGGATAATATTTATTGCGAGTAGTGGTTCGAGACACACACCCTTCAGTAAGAGTAATTAACGTCGAACTGAATAGATCGTTTTTGATTTCCGTGTTCTTTCGTACGTCTTCGGTTACGGCAAATCGCTCAGGTATTGGGAACGAATAGGTAATGGATAGGTAATGAGTATGTATTGTTCTGAATATAATATTAAAAGTATTTCTCTTATCAAATATACATACTTTATAAATTTTTCTTTACTTAAATACGTAATATGAGTAATGAATTGTAATAACCATTAAAATGAAATAATACTTACAACTTAAAGTTGGTTTGCAATTTTCATAGGGATTTCCTTCAAATCCATTTTTACACGTACAAACAGGATCGTGGTTGTATATTAAACATTCAGCGTTGATTCCACATGACCCAGGACATGGATCCACACACTTGTTTCTCAAACAAAATTTATTAAATGCACAGTCTGAATTTACTATACATTCAGGTCTACACGCTGGATTGTTTATTGCGTTTGGTCCTGTGCATGAATTGCAAACAGCAAATTTATCGCCAAAAGTATCACACAAAGAATTTGGGTCGCATGGATTTGGTGTGCACGGTTGAACTGTTGTATTGTCAGGGACAATTATTATAGCTGAAATTTAAATAAAAATTAAATCTACTATGAAATATCGATATTGTAATTGAAAAAAAAATGAAATGTCCATATAATACTCGGACTCAAATATAATAAACGCAAATCTACTTACGTCTATAAATGCATTGAATTTGTGGATCACCAATGTATCCATCTGGACATAAACAAGAAACTGTGTGATCTGAACAAATGCAAGCAGCGTTGACTCCACAAATATTATGTTCGGAACATGGATCTATACATTTATGATTAAGACAAGCTTCATTAGGTGAGCAATCTGTGTTCATAAGACATTCCGGTTTACATTCTTGGGTAGGATTTCCGTAAAAATCAGGAGGACACGAACATAATGCCTTGTCTCCAACATCTTGGCAAATTGCATTTATACCACATTTAGTCTTATTACAAGGTGAATTTGATTTCAAATCTTGTGGTGGTAAACAACATATTAAAGGATTTCCAATTAATCCGTAGTCACATACACACACTGGATGGTGAGTTTCAACATAGCATCTGGCATTTATTCCGCACATTCCAGGGCAAGGATCTTGACACACGTAGCCAATACAGGCTTTTTCAAGAGAGCATTCATCATCTATTTCACACTCCCGAGCATGACAACCCTCTAAACTATAGGGATCGCCGTTGCTTCCTTCAGCGCATGTACATATTGTTTGTCCATCATAGTTAACATTACAAATGGCTTGTGGACCACATGGGTTCTGAATACATGCACCAGTTTGTGGATGGCATCCTAAGTAGGGATCTCCAATAAATCCATATTTACAGAAACACATTTCTCTATTATTGCTCACATAACAGTCGGCATTAGCGCCACAGTTACCCGGTTGGCATAGTACAGAGGTTGGTGTATATACTTGGTGGTCACAAGATTTGTAAGGATTTCCCATCGTATTCTCTGGGCAATAACATGCAGGTGTTCTATTAGGATCACAACGTGCACCAACTCCACAGGTATTGGGCTCACAAGGGTTTCTCGCCTCAACACATCCTCTCACAGTATTAGGACTTTCTACATAGCCTTGCAAGCAAGTACATTTTGAATAACCATTTGACAGTACCGTACATTGGGTATTAGGTCCACACGGAGAAGGATTACATGGGTTATTTGGCAATTGACAAGGTTGTCTTGGTGGGTTACCTTCATAGTTTGGCAAACAGAAACAGGCTGGTTTATTATCAATTATCCTACATCCAGTATTTGGTCCACAAGGATTTGGTTCACATTCATTTCCTTCAGGTACTAGAAAAAAAAAATAAAGTATTCATATGTCCTTATAATAAGTTTCATTTTAAATTAAGCGAAAATAACTCAATAATGCGTAATAATAAGTATACATGGTAAAAATACAAAGGAATGTGATAGCTTGAGTTTTTTCCAACATTTTAGAAATTGACTGTCGCAAACTATTTTATTTAGTACCACAACATTGACTTTACAAAAACAGAAGACTATTTAAACAGAATGATTACGCATTGTGGATAATTTTCGACCGAATCAACTTTCGACATATCAATTGTTTTTTTTTTATATTATTTTCAAATTTGACGTTCACTATTTAGCATATTTCATTTAGTTAATTGTAATATTTTTGTCAAATTGCTTAGTATAAGTCGACCGATAATATTTTGGTACCAATTAAAATTATTTTGGTACCACTTTAAGCAAGAAAAAAAATTTCAAATCTAAGGTGAAAAAAACAACTTAAAATTTTAGAATTTCGTATTCGTAAGAAAAATGAATTATATAAAGTTCTTTTTATTGTTCGGTTGTCCCTATGTTTGTCAAGTCCATTTTTTTCAGGAACAAGGATTCCCTGATTGTAAGAAATTCACCGTCTATAAACACTAAAGGTAGTGCGTTGCCAACCTGAGGCCGGGATGTTAAGCTTTGTGCTAAAGTAGATTTACCAGCTACCTTACCCTCCAAATCGGAACACGTCAATTTTAAGTACTGAGACTATGGTGACAGGAATAAGTAAGGGAGAGCTATTGCGATCGTAAGCCTATGCTCGTCTTTTACGAGCTGTCTGACAGGAAGGCAAATAGTTAAATGACTTGACTGTTTTATGATATTTGTTCATAAAATTTTATATTTGCATTCAGTGAAGATAAAAATTACATTGAAGTACTTACTGCAGTTTTTAAATGGATTGCCAGTTAATCCTTTAGGACAGAAACAGATAGGATTTCCATTATCAATTTCGCATAAAGCATTAACGCCACATGGGTTTGGAACACATGGATTAGTTGGAGGCTCACAACCAATCGTTGGGTTACCAGTATATCCAGACAAACATTTGCAAGAAGCTCGATGATTTAGAACATCACATACTGCATTAATTCCACACCTACACGGTGAATCACATTTTCCATTTATGCATGCTTCAGAATTAGGACATTCGTTATCGGACCTGCAGCCTTGAACTATAAAATACCAACATATTTTAATTTAATTAACTATATAATTTTGTATTTAGTGTTTACAACGAAAATTTAATTAAGTACAATATAGCCACAATGAAAAACAGATGCATTAATATTATTAAAAAATATATAAATATTTGAATTTTAATATTAAACTGAACGTACCTTGATAGCATTCCAAAAATGGATTTCCTGTAAACCCAGCGTAACACTTACACTGGATACCATGATTTGCAGGGAAACATTCTGCATTATCTCCACATTTATTTACAACACAAGGATTTATACAGACTCTGTTCAATCTATCACATAAAAGTTCAGGTGGGCAGTCCTCGTTATATTGACAAACTGAATGTGAGTCGATTACTAAAACAATACTTAGATTAGTATATACATTTATTTACGATACTAATCCATAAGCCCCAAAATCCATACATACCTGGCACGCATCCGACATATCCATTGCCTTGGAATCCTTCTATACAGCTACAATCAGACCCATGTTTCGTGTTTATACAAACTGCATTAGGTGCACAAGGATTGTGTATAGAACACGGATGTTGACAAGCGTTATTTATACAAGCTTCGGTCAAATGACAGTCTTCATTTCGAGTGCAACCAGCTGAGTGAAATATTTTTTACATAAGTATATGATTGCGCTTAGAAAATATAATTCAAATTTCATTTACATATGTATATTTTATATAGGTTTATATAGAAAAGAAAAAAAACTACTAGATATTGGATGTTCAAAACAGTTATTATGGACGAAAATTAGTTTTTATTTATTGGTGATAGTAATTATTAAAAAATATCTAGATTTTTAATAGTTAACGGATTACTAAAAATATTATGGAAAGATATAATAATTCTGATTAGCTTGAAAGCAGGTTTTATATTAAAATAGTTATTGAGTTATAGCTTACACGTACTTATTTTAGGTGAACACTTAACAGCAGGATCGCCATCGTATCCAGCTGGACAAGAACACATCGGTCTTTGTTTTATAGGATGGCACTTGGCTTCAACGCCGCACACATTATCAAATTCACAAGGATTTTGACACAATCCCATAAAACAGGCTTCAGTTTCTATACAGTCCCGATCAGAATGACAAGGCTCAGGTGTCTTAGGTGTCCCAGGTGATTCTAGTATGTTACATGTTATATTAAAATTAGTAAGTTAATACTTAATTAAATATATTATTACAATGAAAAATGAATTATTTACACTTTACAAAACATTTCTTTTACTCATTATTGTCCGATAAAACATTTTTGAAGTCAATATTCAAAAGGGCGCTATAGTCTTAAAAATAATTTATTGTTGTAATCATTAGCAAATAATAATACCATACCTTTTGTACAGTTGTGCTCTGCGGCGTCATTACAGAGACAAACAGCAACATGGTTGAAAACTTTACAGGTAGCTTTCTCTGTACATGGTCTCCGTACCTCACACGGGTCCTGACATACTCCGATAAAGCAGGATTTGTTTATGGGGCAGTCGATATTAGAGTAACATTCATAAGTCATTTTTGAGTCAGTACTATAATTAATGTAGTCAGGCGTGGTCTGTTCATAGTAAGGAGTCGAGTCTGTCCATGCAGGAATATCTACGTCTTTTTGTCGTGAAGACAAATTTTCTAAAGGCGTACTGAAAATAGCAGATGTTGTTTTTAAGTCACCTATAAATTCATTGTTAGTTTGGAAAAAAGTGGTAGCAGCAGCTTTTGTTGTTGATTCTGTAATGCCGTTACTTTCACTTTTTATTGTATCAACAGCCGTGTAACCAGAAGGTAAGGTATTAGTAATATGATCTGTTTCAAATGTTATATGCGTGTTATCGTTATTTGTGACAGATACGATTTCATCCTGGTAAATATCTGTAGTCACTTTTGAAGGTAAATTAGAATTGCTTATCATAGGTTTGAAGTCAGTACTTGGAGTAGTTTCCAAGAGTGTTACGTCAGTAAATGTTGTCTCTTCAGTTTTCTTTCTAGTGACAATTTGTTCAGTGGTTATTTCGTTTAGTATATTTGAAGTAGTAATTGTGGTCTCAAACTGTTTCATCTTTAGAAAATTTATATCATTTGCAGTTTCTTTGAAGTTACTTAGCGGACTTGTTTTATCGATATTTTTCTCAGTTGTTTCCACATTTATTTTATCTTTAAATCCCATCGTTGGTTCAGACGAAGCGTCAATACTATTATATAACAAGTTTGTGGAAATAGTTTCACTTTCTGTTTGCCCCGTACCAGAATTAAGTGTAGTATATTTAATATCATGTTTTTCTGTAGTGATTTCAACATCTAAAGATGTTTTTTTACTTTCTGAAACATCAGTTTTTAAACCAGAAGCAAATTCGCTATAGTCAAACTCTACACTTTTCAGTGTATTTTCCTCTTTATCAGTCCTTAGTAAGTCAAAGTTCATTGTTGTATCCTCGTAGTAGCTAGCTTTTGAAGTTTGTTCCGATTGTGTTTCAATAACCTGTTTAGTTGTTGTAAGCTCTTCTTTATCAATAATTGAATCAGCAGTAGTATCAAAATAAGTAAATTTACTAGGCTCGTTTAAGTTTGTAGTTTGTATTGAACCGTAAGTAATGTTATTAGATTCTGTAGATTTTTCTAACATTTTTTCAATCGTAGTTGAGGATTTCATATCATTGTTTATATAATTGGTTGAATAAAAATTAATGTCAGTATCGGAATACGTAGAATATGTAGATGTAGTTAGGGTTTCTATACTCTTTGTTTGCTGCGTATTTGCATTTAGAGTAGAAGAAATAAAGCTGCTGGGTGCGATGTTATCTGTAGATACATTATCAGTTATATATAGATCTTCTTTTGTATCTTCTGTGATGCTACTAGGCGTAGACACTGTTTCAGTATTCTCAAATTGGGAAATTACATTTCCTGTTGCTGGAGTTGAAGTCATACTATCTTTTGTAAAAACAGTTGAATAAGAGTTCAAATCATTACCAGTATATATTACATTTGTAGATGGAGTTGAGACATCTTTAACATTTGTTTGCTGTGTAACAGAACTAGCACTAGTATATAGGACACTGGCAGGCTCGGAAGTACTTTCTGTTATTTTTTCTAGAGCTGATGTTGTTGTATCTACTATATTGATACCTAGTGTCACAGTAACATCAGTATTATCAAATAGAGGGATTTTAGTTTCGGCTGTCTTTAACTGAAGTAAGTTATCAACTGTAGAGTATTCAAAATTACTGGGGGTTAAAGTTTTTTTATGCTCATCAACAAGTGATGATGGAGATTCTGTAATTATGTTGGTACTAAATCTGGAATCTGTTAGACCTTCAGTTTTGTCATCATACATTAAATTTGTTGAAGAAATTTCTTTATTTGTACGTTCAGTTACATGTGAGTATAAATCCCTTGTAGTATGCTCCAAATTACTACTTTCTAAAGTTTTTGATTCAGCTATGAATGTAGATGTTGTAGTTTGTTCTTTTCCTATTATTGATTCGGTGGTAATTTCATCATATGGGGATAATATAGACGTTGCTAAATATGTAGCTTCTTTTGTTTTTTGTAAATTACCTTCAACATTTGCAAGCAATTTATTAGATTCCTTTTCTGTTTTTGTTATATTTTCATCAAAAGGTGTAAATTTTATATCTCTTTCATCAGAGGTTGGTTCCGTAGAAATGTCAACCATATTAATATATGTCGGTTTTCCATCCCCACTTGATGTATATATCATATTATTTGGTTCTGTATTTTTATATGTCTGTTCCTCGTTTATTGGTGGCGTATTTGCAGTTTTTTCTGTAAGTCCTAAGCCTTCATTTTGTGAAGTAATAGACGTAATTGCCTCTTCAGAATTTTGATTATTTTGTGTGTGTTCATAAGTTTCTGTAATATTTTTTATTTCCAAAATCGATTCAGTAATTACTTTTGTATCTCTTAACGATGTTATTTTTTCCGTATTTCTGTCAGATGGTACATTTTCTTTAAAGGTTTCAGATTCTGCAAATGTAACTAATGTGTTTTCTAAATTATCACTTGTATAAGTAGTTGCTTTAAAACTTTTTTCACTTTCAATTTTTTTGAAATCCCCGTAATCTGAAATATGTTCTAAATTATTGTTGTCTGTGAATTTATGTGTTGTTATTTCAGAAGTCATTTGCGTAGTGTATATTCTATCAAATGTAGATTTTGACTGTATTTCTAAGTTTTTATCGTTTAAAACACTATTCTTAGGTAAACTGTTTAAATAATCATTAGGAGTTAATTCTATATCAGAAGTTGTGTATATATTTTTTGGTGATGATTGTTCTACTTCTTCTCTTGGTTTAGATATTAAATCAGTATCAATATTATTTGTAGTTTGATAACTCATTATATTTGTTGTTGTTTCAAAGTCTTGATTATTGTTATCATTGGTAGTTGTCGAAAATTCACTGAAACTTGATTTGACGATGTTTATTGAAGTTGTAGTCATTTCATCGTTTTCTTTATAGATATGATTTATGATACTAGGCCTGGTTGTTTCGTCAACATACTGAGTCGTTATTGGTGTAGTTTTTTTGTCCTGAATAACTTTGTTTTCACCAAAAAGCTCATTTGTATTAGATTGTGGTTCTTTGATGTCACTTGTATTAAAAAAATTATATTCGGTAGCAGCGATCGTTGAATATTTTGATTCATTATCAAAATAGGTGCTGGTAAAATGTTGATTATCTTCTTTATTCTTTTTATTGTCATCTTCTAGAATGGATAGTATTCCTCCTTCTGTAGTATTCAACATTAAATCATATAATCTTGAAGTGGAAGTTTCATAGTTTTCATTTATAGTTGATGACTTGGTTTGAGGTGTACTATAAACATTTGTATTATATTCATAATTCGTAACTGAATCTTCGTGATTTTGCGTATAAATATTCGAATTTTTTTCACTTGTAGTAAAACTAGATATAATTTTCAGATCAGGTTTATTTGTGGTACTTATTTCACGATGTGATTGTAATAATAAATCGGTTTCGGAAATAGTTGTAGTTTGGAGTGATTGGGTGACTTCAGAATTACTATTTTTATTTAGATTGTCACCATCAATATCAGTGTGACTATTAATACTTTCTTTATTAGTAGATAGCAATATCGGGGCTGTTAACTTATGTATTTCATGATAATTTGGTGTGGTAGAAAACATATCTTCATTAGAATTGTGATTATTTGTAAGTTCTTTATATTTCCAATCAGGTATTGTCGATATATCTACAAGGTTTACGTCAGTATTACTGCGAGAACTTGTATTGTCTTGATTTTTTATGGTAGTGTACTGTCCAGTATTTTTTGTAGTACTTATTAATGTTAATTCCGGCATGACAGCAGTCTGGTCATAGATAGACTGAAGTGCATCTTTGTTAAATTCTGTACTACTTGAAGTTTCTGCAGATTCCTTGTTGTTATTAGATGTAATTAAAGAGGTTTCAAGCGTTTTTGGCGAAAAATTATCATTAAAGTGTTCTGTAGTTTGGAATGTATCAATGAGATCATTATGAGTCGATGTGCTATCAATATTATTGCCTATATTATTAATAATATTGTATTCTAAAGTAGAGTAATTTTCAGTAAATAAATCTGTAATAGTTGATAATTTTACAGTGCCATGCATATACTTAGAATCAATTTTTTCTTCTACAGTCCCAAATTGTTCAGTTGTTGAAATTGAACTCGTTGTTACCAATAAATTATTTCCATTATCATTAAGTAATGTTTGATCCGAGATTGTTTGTGTATAATCGGTATTTTTTGGAAACAGAGAAGTAATTTTTTCTGTAGTACTTTTTATTTCTGAATCAGTTGCGGTTGAAATACGCGTAGGTTTCGTATTAGATGTAGCAGTAACAAGTTCAGGCATTGTAGTCAAAAAATCAGTGGATACAGATGATTCACTAGCTATATTATCTACATCATTAAAAATCTCTTCTTTCTGAATCATCAAATCCGGACTCGCAGTAGTTAAGATGTTATCCTTCTTCATACCAGATAACGTATATGATTCAGTTGTCATAACACTATCAGATACATAAGTATCATCTGAAGGTTTAAAACTAGAGTCATTTGTATTGTAAGTTGTTTTTATTATGTCTGTTGTCATTTCTTGTAAAACTATTTTTTTATTTGACATTTCAGTTGTCCTTGCATTTTCAGTCGTATCAATATTCACGTTTGCAGGAGTAGTTGAAGTGAATTCTTGTATGTTATTATAAATGCTTTGAGCATCCATTTGTTTTATAAATTCTACTGTAGTGGGGGCAAAAATTGAGGTTATTTTGTCGGTGGTAGTTATTATATTACTATAAACATTTGTGAAGTTGTTTGAAGTCTGAGTATTAACTGATGTAGTTTCTTGTTGCTCTTGAGAACTGTAATAACTATTGTGTAAATTTCTCTGATTTTCCGTAGTTTTGTTATTCTTCTTGTCGTTAACCTGTTTATTGGTTCCACTAGTTTCAGTACGTCTTAATATTGGTTTTATGGTACTTTCATCATATAAATTACTGCCACTGCTAAGTAATAAGTCCAAATTGTCGGAATCTGTCTGGGACTCTGTTTTCGAGGTAAATTTACTATTTTCCGTTGCATACTCTGAAAAATCTTCCTTAACAGTATTATACTCTTTATCATCAGTAATTGTGGACGTAGATTCAGTAAAGTCAAACATATTAATATCTGATTCAATAACTGGAGTTGTGTTTTCATTTGTCTCTCCAGATTTGGTTGAAATGTTATTTATTTCTATTAAGTGTGTGGTTGTTTCAAGCTGTGTACTAAAATTTGCAAATATAATACGTTCGGTTGACAACGGATATTCTGTTAACATATCTTCCGCTATTTTAACTCTAGGGTTGACTTCATCATTCATGACAGTGCTGACTGTAGTATTTCGTATTATAATATCCTGCGATGTAACCTCATTTAGTGATGTTTCAGTTGTATCAATTTTTTGTGTCAATGTAACTTTCTCGTTAATAAAGGGAGTAGGTGTAGCATCGGAGTATGTTTCAGTTAGTGGGTTATTTAGAGGTCGAACATCTGTTAATAGGAAAGCAATAATATTTACGTTAATTTAATGTATTTTTTTAATATTTTTTGCAATTATTTCATTGTTTAGTTATGTACATTGTAAAATTTAATAAACAGTAATACATAAATTTAAAACCATAAATATAGAAAAAGCAATAAATTATAGAAAGAACTAGTAAATAGAGAAATATAAAAATAAATGTGTACCACAACCTTTGTTTTACAAAATAGTAATAGAAAGCTCTTTTGTATAATTTTAGTAAAAGAAGTCATCGCTGTCACATTAGCGTATCTTATGCCTTTTACAGTGAAGTAATTATAGCGCCTGGTCTACAGGAAATGATGTCTAAGAGATGTCACACTACACTGAAATAAGGTAAAAGAATATAAATGGTCGGTCGGGTCTGCCGAAAGCTTTGTATAAACCAGAACTTTGTGGTGTTTTATCGGACAAAATGGTATATAATAATAAATATAGCAATAACAACCAATTCATTTGGAGTTAGTTTTGCTATTCACATTATGCATATATAATACAAACTTACTAGCTTTATAATAGAAGTTTGTAATGAAATATATGATAATGCGTAAGTTAAATATGCACAAGTATTTTAAACAATATATTAATATAATTAAATGTTACATTTTAATTTTAATAAGTGACTTACAACTATTATATTACATTTATACATGTTTGTGAAACAATAAAAAGAATAAGTGAAAACCAATAACAGTATTTTACTTACTCTCCATGCATGCGCCGGAAAATGGATCACAAGAAACTCCTGGTCGACAGTGAGCACAATTTGTCGAAGTTTTTTCACCTAAAATAAAATGCAATAAATAGGTACTTCAAACAATATATTAATATAATATCGCCGTAAGTTTGATGGAAAAGGTTAGTATTTCCCCAATCGTTTACTTGAAGTACACATTGCGTACTAAGAAGCTATATACCTTATATCCTAGCTGACTCAGTAAACGTTGTTTAGCCATAGGTATAAATTATTTTTATCGATATACTCGTAATAGCCATTATTTTTTTATAGTTTACCCTACACGCTTAACTCCATTGTATAGAGATTAACAAATATAGACGCCTTTATAAGTTAAAACCTAAGGATCATACGCGCTGTATAGCGCCTGTAATTTTTTTTAAATATAAAAAAGTTTATCGGCGTAAGAAACCTTAACTCCTGAGTAATTATAAAACTGTATATAGTTGTCAACACTGTAAACAAATTACTTCATCATTCCAATTAAAACTTATTTTAAATAGTTATGATAACCCATACATCTCTAAGGCCAGAGTGAATAGGCTATTTCTAGGCAGGCATGATCCATCTTAGGCCGCATTGGGAGATGGCGGTCAATTGCCTATCTATTCTCTAATAAAAAAAAATAATAGAAAAACGGTTGACTCTACGGGTCATCTCTACACTTCCCACTAAGTACTTGCTGACAATGTTTTTAGAATTCAAAATTCTGTTTTAAACTACTGAGCTCGTCAAATATAAAAGTATATACATTTTATTCAATTTTTGAAATTTTATATTTCTCAGACAAATCGATCAATTTGGAAAATTTTTGGGGTATTGGATGCAGTTTTTTTTAATTTCAAAAAAGTTATCTACAACATAAGAACATTCTACCAAAAACTGTGTAGTAATTTAAAAAAAAATCATTTTTTTCACCTACTACAACTCACGAACGAACGTACGATTTTGATGAAATTGACAACAATTAAATCGGTTTAATGAGATAAAGAGCTAATTAGATTTTGGAATCCATAGGTCGGAAAAAAATATTTTTAAATAATGTTTAAACGGTCGTCAACATTATTTTAAAACTATTATTTCCATAAATTTATTGCCAAGATTTCAAAATCCACATGTGTGAATCATCTTGAATTATATTGAAAATCTAAGTTCAAAGAAATCCTATCGAGAGACACCAATTTTGGTCCGATCGGTCAAGCCATTGAACACATACACAGATACATAGTGGTAGTGGTAGTGATGGGGATGATGGAGAGGTTGGTGACCGACCTCCTCACCAGTCCTAACCAGTCCCTACCCTCCTCCATTTGTAGAGTACTTTTTATACCGTTATTTTATGGTGGGATTGCGTGAGGTTAGGTGGGGTGGAGTGGAGTGAAGTGAAGTCAAATGACGTGGAAAAGAGTTTGTTATAAATAAAAATGCGTGCGAAGCCGCGGGCAACAGCTAGTAATCTAATAAAGGAACAGTTCTAATAAAAAACAAATATTGCAGTAAAGTTGTATATTTGTCCATATTCACTGTCTAAATCTAATGCTTGATTGACAATAATAAATTGTAAAACTGCAAATGCAAGATACATAGTTCCACCAGGTACAATTCATTAACCGAATTTTAGTTGTAACAATAAAATGACTTGTTTCAACAGTATGAGCATAGTTGGGACCAAAGGGGGCCATAACTTTCCGAGTTTATTTCATATTAAAATTCACCAAGCAAAACCCCAACTATGTTCATGTAACAGGAAGACACAAGGTATGTTTGTGTATTAGATACTATATTCTAGTAGACAGAACTTACAACTGACAAAAAATATATGTAGCAAGTAATTACAATTAAATACACTAATTATAAATAGTTTACTGGCCAAATAGAAGGTGTTATTAAAGTTTTTCATAATTAAACATGTTAGAAATTAGCCTTTGGTATTAATATTAATTCATTTTAACATCATAAATGTATGAAATATTTAGATTAGTATCTGGCTGCTAACTAAACGCATCTAAAAACTCGTTCAGATTTTCTGTTACGGCAATGGGTTTTTATATAAAATTAAAGATTTCTGGAATGATAGGGACTTGTGTTTTAAATGAATAAAGTGCATTGCAATGCTATTGCCTAACATTAGTACATGTTATATTTGGATATAAATCTAAAATTCGCGTTTTAATCTCGTCGACTAATCTGACAGTTACTGAGTAGACTAATTTTGAAATACTCGGGTTCATATAGGAATTTATATTTGTTTATGGTATATATTTAAACAGAATTTTTAGTAGAAATCAAGGCACCTACTTGAAAAAAGTTTTAGTTTTAATAAAACAGCAGTTACTGTTCATACAAAATAAAATAATTTGCAATATCCCGTCAAAAGAATGAACATATATATAGTAAAAAGGAGTGTGCGTTAAATGGATTTGAGTTACCAAAAGTCGAAGACTCCAACAATATCCAAATCCACACCCCCACTATACTGTTCGTATTCTGCTTTGTTTTAAGCTGTTTCCTACAAAGCTTTGTATTCGACTTTCGTTGAGTACAGTATATTTCTCCTGATAATGCTTCGGTTCAAAGAGACGTACGTAGAGTATATTGTGTACACTGTTAGTGTTACTGTAACAGTATAGTGGGTGTGTTTTTGTATATGGACTTGGATATTGTAGGAGTTTTAGACTTTTGGTAAGTCCAATACATTTACCGCAAACCGTTGTTTTTTGCTTTTGAATCACTATAATATAATCATTCTTTTGGCGGGATATTGCATTCAGGTGCACCAGGGAACATAGAAATCTGCATACCTACATATAAACACTCGAAAAACATAACCTCTCGTTTTAAATAAGCAATCGGGTAAAATATATTTGATTTGCCAATTAGTCAACCAAATTGAAAAACCGAATATGTCCTAAGGAACCGATAATATTGTCTACAACTTTACATTAGCGGGAGAAAAGTATTGAAAAGAGTATTATTATTTGTTCAGATTAAATTTCGTATGTCCATACATACAAATATTATAAATATAAAAATCTGTTATTCTGTAACGCTTTAACGGGTACACCACAGAAGCGATTTTAAAGAACCTTGGCACGGAGGTAGTTAAATATCCGCGAACATATGCAGAATCATTCTCTAACCCCAATCCCAATATTGAATCTTCGATCGTCAAATCACAGCGATCCGAGATAAAAACCAATAATTCGATTATATGATTGTAATTTAAGGATTAAATATTAGAACAGTTCATATAACAATAGGATTAAAATTTCAATCGAAGATTGGCAAAAATGGATTGAGATCGCTTATCGGAATCCACCGTATATGGGTGAAATAGGATATGAATTTGTACTTTGTTTGAAAATTGGGTTCAATATGTCAAATGTGAATACGACGTCAGCACGCTCTGGGTAGCATATGGGACATGAATTAACTTTTTATTATGGTTTTGGTAACACAAGATGTTACTTTTACTTAAATGTTGTTTACATAAATTGATAGTCCTTCGTTACATAATTTGTAATTTTAGATTGCGACAAAGATAAACTTTTTATTACTTTAAAAAAATTGTTTATTACTTTCCTTATGCTTACATAAAGAACTGAAAATGTATGTTAAAACAATGTCATTTTTTTTTCAAAATGGCAATAGTTGCTAGCCAAAGCGGCTTCGCAACGACACCGGACGTTTGTGGGCCAGCAGAGTGATCAGTTCGAGACTGCATTATTTAAGGGTGGGCCTCATATAACGCCCACACTAACTTTTCTCCCGCCAGATCGGACCTCGGCTTAGTGCCGCGTTCTGATTATTGGGGGGCGGGGTATCGGTGGCTCACCGCCCGCAAGTCATAATATTTTGGGGTCGGAATATATGGCGAGTTAACGGTCTAAAAGTAGTATTATTTTCTTTTAGATTTTAGATAACAATATTATAATCCAGGTACAGATATTTAAATTATTTTTTAAGGTAGAGACGCCTCTATATTTTTTGTACTTTTATAGCTCAGTGTAATAAAGGTGGTCATGGTCATGTAAAAATAAAATTCGACAATTATATATTTTTGACATTGAACCTCATTTATGATATTATGTAAACTAACCATTCCGATCCGATCGATACATCTATTTCTCTTAGGTTATTTTTAAGGTGAACACACACTTGTCCTAGCCGAACGATAGTACCAGGCAGGCCTCGCACCAATGAAGTAGTTATAGGGCCGGGTGGTGCAGTGGCTCCATAGCTCAGGGGGCCCTCTAACCTAAGCTTTGAAAATAGAGAATAGCAAATTAATGATAAGTTGAATTCACTGTATCCTATCCTTATTTTTATCTATAATTTTGAAGGTCGATTAAGTTCAACCAACGTGAAACTCTTTTCATTGTGAGAGCTTGATTATGGGCACTAAGGCCCTTGTTCACCTAGTTACGTTAGCGCCTCAGACGAGTCGATCGCATAAGCCGCGCTTGATCTGATGACGGCTAACCTTTCTAAGTTCTTTGGATTTGGATGATTCGACGCGGGCAAGTATGTTTCATAAGATTTCATAAACAGTATCTTAAAATTCGCCTCATTTGACGCGTTCAGCTCGGATAAATATACGTTCACCTGTAATCCGTATCGTCGCAAAAAACGTACGTCAAGTAAACATTAGATATTTTATTGTATAAAGAAAAAGATTATTGGTTATATCACGTACGTTATTCTTATACTTTAAAGCCTAACAAAAATCATGGTGCAACAGCACAATGTGTGAACGGACACATAATTGCAAATTGAATTTTAATATTGATTGACAACACGATTTCATAATTAAAATATATATAACATATTTATGTTAAGTTAATAGCACATATAATATTTGCAAACCGCATTATTTTATGTTGGTTTGATAATACAAAATGTGGAATATGTTTTATTGTGAATAAAAAAATATGTGCATTCATGCAGCTAATACATTATCTACACTATTCACAAAAAATAACTATACACAAAAAGCTACATTTTTTCACGAGAAGGTACATCATTTTTTAATATTTATAGTGAAAGTTAAACGCTATAATGTACTTTAAAATGAATTTTGTTTTAATATATTAAAACAACTACTTTTTTTCCATAAGTACTTACTTAATTACAAACTTGGATATAACACAACTAACAACTATTAAATCAAATATTGAGTAAAACTCCGTTATATATTTTACTAAATAATTAAAAGGCTATTTTCTGAAAACAAGGACGGAAAAGACAATTTCGAAATCAATTTAGAAATCATTTCCATTTTTTTTTTTGAGAATTTTAATCTAATCAACTAATGTGAACAGTCGGGTGAGTCTTGTTTCTATGACACAAACCAGTTTATCATATTATTTTATATCAATAAACTACAGCTTTACTTAAGAGACGATGTTAACTTTAACTAAAAAATATCAATATACAATAATGAAAAAAGTTTCACATTTCACGAAATGTCCTATCAAATATGTGCAAAGGATTGGGGTATCCTTTGCACGCACATTAGTCGCAAGTAGGATTTATCGAACGTAATATAGCAAAGAGAGTAAAACAAAATGTTACATTAATTTTGTTTCCTATGCGTGTGGACTAATAGATATTAATTAGATATGGCAAAGGCAAATCCTGACGCAACCTTGATATCAAGATTTATTCTTATCCTGATAACTTGCATAGAATTCTAATACAACTAAATGAGTAGCTAGATAGCCATAACGCCCGAGGGCACAGCAGATTATTTAAGCCCATACAGATTAAGTTAGTTGATGGTATGTGTACAGTAGGACTTAAGCACACAAGTGGCGTAAAAACTCTGGCCAAAGTAGCATCAATAGAAGTTAAAATAACCAAGCATTTAAAAAATCTATTTTCGACTACACCCATAAGTCCAAATAAAATGTTTACATACATATCTTTACGCCAAGTCCCGGGGTAGGCAGAGAGTATCGAGTGCCAAGTGTCACGACTCCTACATACTTGCCTAGCTTCCTTCACATTCATTACT
>DVZN01000116.1:0-17188 GCA_018237365.1 Caria ino melicerta
CGCACCATTACCACCTTTGGTGTCTATAGGCGGCGTGAATTTCTTTCCATCAGGAAATCCGTCTGCTTGTCCGCTTTCCCATATTATAAAAAAAAAAAGTTGTAAAGAATTATATGATCTCGATGATTATTCAAATGATCTGTAATAAATATCGTATACGGACTTAATATAATTACCCTTGTAATTAATTAAGACTTTATGAATCTTAAATCAGTTTTCTAAATATACGATTTCTATTTTGCATTTTCGATTGATGTATTTGCAATTAATTTATTTTAATAAGCAAATTATAGTACAATGATTTATTTTACCATTAATTTAATGGTACATAATGTCGTTTTCACTTTTATTTAAATATTTCAATTAAATATAAAGCTTTAATTAATTTGGTTATAAATTAATTAAAAAGTGAATCTAAATGTACTGTGAAATAATTTATTACACAAAGTTAAAAAATGAGCATTTATAACTGCTTAGTACGAAGAACAAAAAAAGTAAAAAATAGTTTAAACCTAGGGTGCTATTTTTGAACATTCAGCGATGATTTCGAAATCACCGATGTATAAAATACTTGTCAATCACTGACACTAAATACAAACTTCGTATCGCATTTTTATATTGTTAATAGATGTGGTGTGAATTTCATAAATATGTGTATTTGGTGTCCGTGATTGACAGTATTTTATTCATTGGTGATTTCAAAATCATCGCTGAATGCTCAAAAATAGCACCCCAGGCTATTTTTAATGTTATGTAGGAAATTCATATTTCTTATGTTTGTAGGTCCCCAACACACATATACATGCAAAACTATCTTGAACTGACAGACAAGTTGCTAGCCCTGGAGATACCCACCGAAATTAAAGCAAAGAACAAGATTCGAGAAGAGTACAACGAAGAGAAGCTTTTGTGTGCTGTACAAGGTAAATTGAAGTAGTACATTAATATGAAGTCAACAGATTTTATTATTTGGTGTTGTTTAATTTTTTTAAATAACTTTTTCAAATCATCCATGATTTTTAATCTCAACTAATATAATGCCAAATTGTAATACACTCCTAACAATATACAGGATGTATATGACAGCTCAACGAATCCGAACACCATAGACTTGCACCATGATACTAAGTTGGATTCTGAAGAAATTTTTCGTGGGAAATTATTGAAAATTTTCGTTGTTTTTTTAACTTCAAATTGTTTTTTATTTTTCATACTAATACATAACACTAATAATTTGGTTAACTCAGATCAATTTAAAGGAATATTAATATGATTAGTATGATCCACATGTTCGCTTTACATTGCTTAAAAATAAAACAAAATCCTAAAACTCGTATTTTGAGTATCCCACAAAAAAATCAAATGTCATGGTGAAGTAAAAGTATACTTGTACTGTTCCCCTTTTTTTCGGTAAGCTGTCATATACCTGTATGTATACCTGTATACCTGTATATGGGCAGGATGATATTTTTTTGACTATTTAATAGGTTCTTTTTTTAAATTTCAAGGAAAATATTTTTCGATTATTTCATCGAGCAATAAATAGTAACCTGTGGCTACTTGCTGTCTAGGCACGCGCCAAAGTTTCTGAGGGCGCAGAACATAAAGAATATTGAAAGAAACTCACAAATCGCTCGACTTTTGTGACACGATCCGGCGACAGTATATTGTGAACCTTTTCCAACCTGGCGGGTGGCATCAGTTGGAAATTGTTCGGAGACGGCCATTCTATTGTTACAAGTCGGAATTGAATTCACCAACTTTTAGCTTTCACCTTACATCCCCACTAGTATTTTGTTGCTTTTATTTTCTTAGTTTTGTTTGCGGATTACGTAATAAAAAATTAAATATTTGTAGTTCACGTTCTGGCAACACATTATTAATTGACACCAATTTTTAGATTATTAGAACGTAAATAAACACACTGATTTCCTAGTGTTAAAGAATAAGCCGCCTATATACACCAAAAGTGTAATTAATGTTTTCCTTGCCTGAGCCGTGTGTAATTTGGTAAAGTAGGGTAGAACCCGATGACTACTCGTGGGTATCGTTAAAGTCGATTAACTGCCCGTTCAGGATGGGGGCATCAGCGTTTCCTTGGTGCAACACAGCCAAACAAACACACTGCGGTTCCCAACCCGCCTGACCAGGGTGGGGACTATGGACAAAATTCCCCTATTCCTGCCAGTCCGGCTGTAGACTGCAACAGGCTTATGTATGTATACATACAAAAAATAATTTACGCAACTGAAACCAGAGAATTTTTAGTCCATCATAAAGGGACGCGTCTCGTCGTGGGCGGGTTCATAAAATATATCGTTCAATGACGCGCGTGGGATGAGATAAAATATTAGCTTTTTGTGTCTCTTTTAATATCTACCTCATCAATGTCATGGATTAATGATTTTAATTCGCTGTGATGGAGGTCGATAATGGATATGTATACATAAATCCTTATAGGCACCGTTTGTATGTGTTGCCCCTACAAAACTATCGTCTATTATAGCCAACGCTAAAGGCCTGCACATATGACGTTACAGCGGTGGCGGGCTGTGGATGTCGTTGTCATATGCTATGTTCGATTTTGTGAACTAAAAAGATTTTTACGAATGCGACTGTTTACTAACTGATTTTTAAAAAGTAACACAATACAAGCATACTGCAGTAAAATTGAAACCATTTTTACAACCAAAAAATTAATTTTGATAATCGGTCCACAATCGGCGAAGAAATCGAGAAACTTACATAATAAAAAACACATACAGTTTAAGACAGAACCTCGTCATCGATCATTTTTCATTTAAAAGTCGCAAAAAATGTGCAAGTGCTTATGAGCACTACATTTATGATTTGCTATGACTGCTCGACACAAAAGACCACGTTTGACAACTGAAAGTGGCATAAGTATATTTTTATGAGTTACGCTTAACCACCGCTTTCGGGAAAGATCAGAAAAATACAGGAGCCATAACATTTTTAGTTCTTAGCATTTTTCTGATCTCATAAGTACAATTTATGCACTAAGCAGATTTCGATTTAATAATATGTATCCCATATATGAGAACACTGTGCGGCACCGACGCGGTATCCGCGTTATATCAGTCGTACCTACATTGAACGTGAGCTACCCAGTGGTACCGCTACCGCTGCAGTATAATGAGTAATGACCTTAACAGGGTACCGTCACCACTGCAGTGTAATGTGTAACGGGTTTAAATAGACGTCAGCATGCCTCGATGCTGTGACAGTAATCCATTACTGCAACAAGGATTATTGCCGACGTATTAAGGTAAATTCAGAAATCAAACATGAAATGTTATGGCAAAAGTCAAAATCAATATCATTTATTATAATCAGTACTTATGACTCGTGACCATTTTTAGAGTTTAGACGCAATCACCGGATCCAATAGATCGGAACTAATAGATCCGTCGAAAAAAAAGAAAATATCGGAATCTAGTTTTCTAATTAACAAATTTTCTAATTAATTCGTTTGTATATTGTACATACATATCTTCACGCCGAGTCCCTTCGGAGTAGACAGAGATAAATTGTAAGTTGACGTCATTTGGATCATATTATATTTATTTACCAGGAGAATTCTATGCTTGCTGGTAACTGTTACATTGAGTGTGGAGAAGTGTATCACGAGGTCTTTATTTTATAAATCAGATCTTAACGGATTCAAATATGCAGTTAGGAAATCTTTGAGATGCGAGTTTAACTGTATACCAAACAGACCTGATACGCATGCGAGGTGAGTTTAGCTTTAGCTCTGGCAAGTGTTTGAAAGGAATGATTTGCTTCAATATTAAGATTCGAAAGATTACGCTGATCTGTGACTCGCTTCGCGAATTCTGTTTAAGCAATTCAATTGCGTTCTGATTTACGGCTTGCACATAATCATTGAATTACCTGCGGCTGGTACGACAATCTGTAAATGCCAATCGTGAACCTCACACGTGTCTTGCACATATCACATGATACTGACCAAGCGAAAATACGGCGATCAAGGGAATCTAGTCGGGGCAATCGCTTATACAGCACAAGCGATTTCTTGAGGAAAGTTCGCCGTCGAGATGGCGTGTTGCTTAAGTTTGTGAAACGCTTGATTAGTTCCAGAGACCGATATCAATGACTTTCACGATAGTGTAGCCAGTTTGTTGCCTCTGTTGCTCCCTCGAAGGTGTCAAAGTTCCACGAAATTACTAAAATAAAGGCTTTTCTACATCAGTAAAATATTGATATAAGATGTCATGTAAGACGATACTACATTTGAACTGTCATGTAGATTTAGCGATAGTTTGTAAAACTTTGCCACAGACTGTTTGTGGTTTGGTGGAGTTAGCAAGTGGCGACGTCCGTCCGCGGTCACTGCCGCGAGCTTTTAATTAACTTTACGGTTCATTGAATCGTTCCTCAAGTTTTAGCTCAGTTTGGTATTAGTTATCCTTAAATAGTAGACAGTAATTCGTAGCTTCGTAGTGGAAATAATATTGTGGTAGGTATGTGGTAGGTTTCAGTCATTTGATTATTAGGAAAATTGCAATAAAATAGGAGTTTGTCGACGAAGGTTTTTGGATATTAGCCGACATCGAGAAAATAAATTGAATATGAACCAAAGCTCATGGTAGAACCGGTGGTCGGTATAGTGAAATGGCAACTGTAGTGTTGGGCGCCCTCCTGCTAGGTGAACCGACGACTTGGCAACCTCACCTCTTCAATAAAGCGGGTAGTTGGGAGTGACTGCATTTATGAAAACAGAAAATCGTGTCCTGTGGCGAAGTCTGGGGGAAGCCGATGTCCAGCAGTGGACTGCAATATACATATATGTATTAAAAAATTTCCGGCGTCGAGATGTGACGACCCCATTGCCCGCTATTGGAATTATGTAGTTACTTGGATAACTAAATAATTCCCCTAGTGCAATCAATTAGTTCACTAGGTGGTAGCGCTTCGCAGCGGCTCGCTTGGATTCAATGGTACTACCGCTTTACCTATTCCTGCCGCCATAATGTGGGCGCTTGCCGTTGACGTGTTCCGGTTTGGAGGGTAAGGTGGCCGGTAAACTTACTTTCGCACGAGGCCTAACATCCCGACCTCAATTTGGCAACACACCACCTTTGGTGCCTATAAGCGGCGCTAATTTCTTACTATCAGGAAATCCGTCAGATTGTTTGCCTTCAAATATTATAAAAAAATACATAGCATGTACGTATGTAAAGTTGCGGGTCCTCCAAGGGCGCCGGGATGTCCAGTAAATACAAACAATGTCTTCGGTATTACCGTGACTTACTTTATATACAATTAGGGGATTTAAAACCTATACAAAATCTTTACTTTTCTTTTGTTTATTAATTGGTGGTTGACATACATAAACCTCGTCTAAATAAATGATTACCAAACAAAGCAAAAAAATATCTACAAAATCGGTTAAGCCGTTCTTCCGTGATAGTCTTATGTGAGATATTCCCAGATATAAAAGCAAGAATATTTCAGATCAGTAGACCTGATGCTGTTTACTATATGAACCTCCCAGATCCCAAATCACGGGTAGTCACTGTATTCAAAAATCAAGCGATTGTCTGATCACAAAGTGAACTAAATGATAAAAATATATCATTATACATATTTATCGTTATTTACTGGACAGATTTTTACCAAATTTTGTGAGTAAATTCGGTTAACATTGAGTACCTTTTCTTACGGGAAAATCTTTCATTCCCATTATTACTGCAAAAAATGCACCTTCAGTAAAAGCCTTTCTAAGCTGGTCTAACATACCATTGGAAACGAGTACTATGCTGTCAGGTTAATATGGCACTCGTGTTGTAATTTAGGAAATCTTGTCGAATACCTACGTCTTACAAATAACACACCCTCTGAAAAATTCAGGTTTCTACGATCCGCGGTTAAGACTGCGTTGATCCGTCCGTCATTGAGGACAAAAGATTTTATACGTATAGATATCGCCCCTGTGGTCGAGTGGAGTCGGTGTCAACTTTGACTTACAAGGTCCCAGGTTCGATTCTCGGGTTGGGCAACTTGTTCTATAAGTTTTTTAAAGATTTTCTGGAAAACAACGTTGCCTAAGATTAGATTTGTGCCCGATATGGCGACGGATTTGCGACCTGCCACATCATGGGACTAAATATCGTCGGCTAATCGTGGGCGCATACTAGTATGTATCTCCGCCTACGCTTTCGATGATGTAATTGGCTTGACGATATTTACGTATAGGTATTATGATCTCGCACTTAAACATCTGAAACATATTTAATATTGTTACACAAAATCAGACTTCTTTATCGAGCCCTAATATCTACAATGATATTTAAATGATTACAATACGTTGTAGTCCCAGGTAACGACGGCAGGCCACGTGAGCGGACTACGGAACATGTAATTCCACGTCGGCGACAGCGTTTGTTCGTAATGGCGCTTCCCACTCTTTCCCTTGGGACTTTATTTTTACATAACTTTTATTGAACGTTGCAAAATTACATTGCTTTGAAGGGTTCGTGGTATACACTTGCGAGGTTTATTTGAGGAACAACTTGTGAAAGAATTCCATTGGTAGTACAGACGGCACCAAATGATCAAATTTCCAAAACTGTCCACTAAAATAACATAAAAAGTTAAGCATCGAAGAATTGCATACATCACTAAATACTGGATGTAGTCACACAAGTATTACATTAAACACGAGATACCGTCGCTTGTAACGGTTTGTTGTAACTGAATATTGTTACATTTACAAATACTAGTCCTACAATCATTGCTGTAAATATCACATAACAACTTTAATTGTATACAGCAAAGCATGTATTACATAGTTAATTTTATCTTTGTTTATATGTCAAAATATACGACCGTATCACTGGCCGAGTGGTAGCTTTGTCGATAAATAGCGAGGTTAGGGTTCAATTCCCGATGGGTAGCTTTGTCGATAAATAGCGAGGTTAGGGTTCAATTCCCGATGGGGTCGGGCGTTTGTGTGATGAACATAGACGTTCGCATTTCTGGGTCTGGGTGTTTATTCAATTTATTCTGGTATTTATATATGTATTTCTTATTTATTATGTATAATATCGTTACTAACTACTAACATCCATAACACAAGCAAATAAATTGCTTACTTTGGGGTTAGATCAATATGTGTGATTTGTCCAGGGATATGTACTTACTTATTTTTTATGTTAATTTTTTATTCTCCGTTATAATACTACAAAATCGACCATAATTAAAATAAAATTGAATATTGGAAGCATACGGTCAATTATTAATCCACATTATGTAAACCATAGTTAACAAATGGTGAAATCTGTCATTATTTGAATAGCTGTGAGCATATGGAATAGCACATATTTGAATTATCCAGTTGCTTGGGTAAATAAATAATTCCTCTAGTGCAATCAGTCAATCTTCCGAGTGGTAGTGCCAGGCTATGTACACATAATTGTATGTGGCTGTATGGGCCGGCACGCCCGGGGAACGTACCACGCTCTCACATAGGATCAGCGTGAAGTAGCAGCTTGCTGCTGCGTTTCATCTCGTCTGTGAGAGTCCCGGAGGCCCACTTCACCTCCTTTCCTGTTATGGGCAGGTATTTATAAAGCCGGCAACGCAACGCCCCTGGTGTTGCAGTGTTTGTAGGTGGTAGTGATCACTTACCATCAGGTAACCTACTTGCTCATTTGCCTCTTCCTGTTATAAAAAAATATTGATACGAGTTTACATTTAGTTTTCTTACTTATAGTAAGCATTTTGTCAAAAAAATCCAAGATATATATATTTTTAATGTTCAAACAGTTACCCACAAGTACTAAAGTAGTACTACAGTTCTGTGAGTGTCTAATGAACAGTTATTTAGACCATTTATTTAGTATTGATAAGATGCCCCAGGAGCGCACAGGTGATTTAAATCTGGTAAAGAGAACACATTGTGCGAATGAATGAAAGTGTTCTGGTATGTATGTGTTTGTGTGTGTGTCGTATAAATTCACAGGATATAGCTTTTGAAGGAATAACATGAATTTCATCTTACAGAACATGCTGGAGGACGTCGGAATTCATACTTTATATTGATTAGCGACGTCCTAAACCCTTTCGGACACAATCCTTACTTAATCCAAGGGTTAAAACCCTAAAAGGGTTATTCTTACGTGTTGACATAAGATCTAACCTTCAGGGAAGGAAACTTCAACCGAATTCATTTGGTAGTTATTACGTGATGTATGTGTATTACGTACATGAAATATTCCAACCGTCTAACTCCCTTTGGAACCCTTTCGGACCCAGAAACACATGAACTGAGCGGGGAATATTTGTTTTTTACAGTGAAAATATAATATATGAGAGTATTGTTGACTATAATATGTATAAACGTGTCTCACCTTTATTTACTGGCGACTACCCGTGGCATCGGCCGCACGCAATTTGCTTTTGGACGGCGTTAGATGGCGAGTTCCAATAAGATACCAAACACGTCTTCATAGAACTATTCTATCATGGCGAACGTTCCGAGAGTTGTTGGACTTATTCTCCGCCGTTGAATTCCAATTTCAAACATCGCGTCAGAAATCCAGATATCACCCACACCATTTGGATAGGTGGCGGTCTTCTACTGTGCGATTCCGTAGACATTTTTACCTCGTACTTGCCTTTGTGCGGCGGCCACCACCAGCGACGGTGTTTCCGTAACATTATGACTTGGGGACCTAAAATAACAACTTACTCATTCTTAAAATGTCGGCAACGCATTTGCGAGACCCCTCGTATTGCAGTTGTTCGTGGGTGATGGTGATTACAATTACAGATTCGATTTCATTATAAATGTCACAAATTTTCGTAACATTTTTTATTTGTATACATATATTTTTTGAATTTTCTATGTATCTGTATCGTTTATATATACACACACACACACACACACATATATTACACAGGTTATCTATTACACTTTTAACCTAATTATTGAAAACAAAATGTATTTAACATCGAGAAATATGTAAAGCGAACATATAGTGCGAGCTTCGAGCGCCCGTCAGCGTTGGGAAAGAATTACCTCACAAAACACTTCGCCCGTAAGTGCAGGTGGCGTGTAATTTTTCACTTATCGCGACAATCTTTTGTGATAAACACACTTGGGGCTCAGGAGGCTAACGGTTAGGCTAAGATATGGTTGTTGAATTCCCATATTTATCTGTTTTAGTAAAATATAAAATTAATCTTTGTTATAAATTTGAAACCGAAAGGCTTGCTACGAAATGTTTATAGTATCGTAGTTCCGAATCCATTTGATAGATAACGGAGGTATAAATTTGAGGCTGTAATTCAAGTTTTATTAGAAATGGACTATTAGATGCATACATATACATGTATGACGTATGTGTATATATGTATGTATTTTATACACATTTGATATTTCCCATCGGTGCTTGGTGCAGTTTTACTTCCACATATTCATATTTTCAAATGAAAAACGCTACTGTTTTATATATAACTTAAAATTTGTTTCTATATTATACCCTACCAGTAACACTTTTACAGCGTCATCAATAAACTTAAGTTTTCTATTTTTATTATTAGTAGGTCATATTAATATTGTTAATGGGAAAATATGTTTATTTTTTTAACATTGGAAGACAAACCAACAAACGGACGATTTTTCTGATGTAAAGAAATATATGCTGCTTCTATAGGCAGGTATATACCAACGGTAATAATATAATGTTTAATGGTATTACATTGTCTTTCATCTATCACGCCGAAGCGGCAAGAACGACTCAAAAATAACTTGAATGACTTGCAAGCTTGTATCCAGCTTAGAAAAACGCACATTTCCCATGAAATTCACAAAGTACACATTTGATAAATGGCACTGTTACACATAAATTACAACAGCGGGCGGCAGGTAAAAATGGGATCTAACGAAAAACACGTGGCTGTGTAAATCATACCGCGGGTCCTTGTACTAATATTTTAATGTTCATAATGGTACGGTTAGTCTTAATGAGTTTAGAAGTCGGGGACTGAAGCGCCGGAGAGTCGATGGAAATTTTTAATGAGTTCCGTAAACAAGTCGGGTACTTTAATGTTTATTAATTTATCGCCAACATTACCTACGAGCAAATTCTAAATATGGCCGTCGACTGAGTGAGGGAGAAAATTAATTTATTCCGATTGTTAGTAAAGGCTTGTACGTTGTTGTTACCAACAACAATAAAATACTTCCATGAATATAACTCTACCGAACTTTGTGTAAGCCGATATTTGCCGCGTTCAGAATATCCGAGCCATTGTGCACATACCAACAACAAACTTCCTCGACATCTCGGGAAAAGCCAGCAAAGATTTACCATATTCCTAACATTGTGAAGTTTAACTAGGTGCTAGGGTTTTGTGGCGACTCACCTGGGAGGATATCCAACATTTTACCTATTCCTACTACGTCAGTGCTCGATTTTATATGTTTCCATTTGATGGGTAAGGTTGCTAGTAATTTTCCGTATTCACCGAAGATCAGCTCGAATAGTCGGTGACCAGAAACTTTCCAATAGGCTTGACACTTTGGCTTTGCGTAGACATTGGTTCACTTAGCATATACCAGGCAGAATTCCCGCCGCTAAGTTTCATCATCAGACGCGTCCGAGTTTATACTTCCACGCGCACCACCTTGATAAGCGGCGCCCCTATACTGTGCCACACCGAAGATATTTTGTTGCCTCGTTTACCTTTATGGAACCAGCTATTCAAGGCGCTATTTTCAAATGGATACGACTTACAGCAGAACCTAATATAAGCGAACTAATTTTTGCCGATCTTCGATTAAAATTTCGATTGATTGTTATATAAACTGTTTCAATAATCAATCTTTAGATTGCAGTGATATGGATGGTCAATCGAAAGATTGGTTTATATCTCAGATCGCCGTGATCTGTCGATCGAAGATTCGATATTAGGTTTGAACGTTCAAGAAGATAGCGTACTCATTCCAAAAAGGTCGGCAATGCATCTGTGAGACCAGACCAGAGACTGGTGTTGCGGATGTTCGTGGGCGGTAGTGACCACTTACCACCAGAAGACCTGACTTACCTGCTCGTTTGTCTACTCTCATATAAAAAATACCTATGAGGGTTAATATAAAAGCCTGAACCTTGAAAATGCGACATGAATGTTTTTTTTCGTCTATACATAAAACTATTTTTATCTCTCTATCTATCTATTATAGGCTTGTTAAATTTCTAAATCGACTTCTAGACCTGAGGCATCTGTACCAATAACACTACCGATTCTAATATAAAAAAAATTGATCAGACTGTTTGTCAGGGTGTACAGATTGGAAAACTCTCGAGACCTGACACATCGAGACCGAACAACTTGGCTAGACTTAAAGTCTAGACGAGTGTTTATTGTGTAGTTGTTATGGTGCCAACGACTTTTGATAAAAATAACGATATTTGCATTTGAAAGCGCTAGTGGAGCCTATTAATTTACCTTGTAACATTGCACAATTATTTTTGCCTTAGTATATTAGTGTCCTGAAAAACACTTGACGACTTCATGCTCCCGAATTTTTACACTTTAGAGTGTAAAAAACATTTTGTATATGTATTCAGTTGTAACCCCAGCGCGCGAACAAAAAAATTGGGAACAAAAAAAATTGGGTAAGTGGATGGGTTTTACTATTTCAACGGCTAGGGATTAACTTTCTGCTCTGCTAAAGAAAGTGTATCCTGAGCAATGCCATTTGAGCATCTTCAAGAAAAAAGTGAATAGGCACCTCATAGCTCAGTACACTTCCATCTATGATCTCTTCCTCACCTATAATTAGGTAGGTAATTCATTGTACTAGTCTAGTACATTGATTCAGTACCAGTAACTAGACTATAGCTATTAAAATAGGTTTCAACGTAGCAAATTTTGTAAATAAAAACACATGACTACGAACATGTTGCTGTGAACAGTGAGACCGGTCCGCTACAGTGTAACATAAAATGTGAATAAAGAAAAAGTAAAAGTATTGTTTGATAAAAGTCTAAATATATAAAACGCAACTGACTGAATCTATCAACGCACAGCCCAAACTACTGGATCGATCGGGCTGAAATTGAAGATTGGAGCTACTGTGTTCAAGGCGTGCGTTTAAATGTGTGATTATATATATCGCGAGAACCGACCTTCACGCGGGCGAAGCCGCAGGCGTAAAGCTAGTTATATTATAAACAAGTAATGCGACGTTTAACGAGAGATGCATACAAATCATTACTATATTGAATCAATACAATTATTATTTTTGCTGAATAACGCTATATTCAAATCTTATGATTAGCTTACTTAAGAGAGTTACGTTGTGTTACCAACCAATTACTGTATCGTTTACGTTTTATTTATGACGTATAACATTGATAGCAGCAGGCTTGGCAAGGACATTTTATTACACGAGCGAGGTGAGCCTACGACCGAGGTGAACCTACGACCGAGGGTGCCTAAAAACGACTAGCTGCATACTTTTATACTCTTTAATAAGATATCGCTAGATACCAAAATTCATCGTTCTAAAATCTAGAGCAACTAGCGTACATTGCACGTTTTGATTCCTTCGTGCGGTCGCAAAATATACCTACAACATAAATGGCCACATCTTTTTATCGTGTTTACACACAATTTTTTTAGCAGCCGCAACGGACCTTAGAATATATTTGATATTAACAGTTTCATATCTCTTTACGCGTTCCCGAGAAATAGGATTTTGACAGATAGACAGAGGAACAGACAGATCAGATCAGAATTAGAAATCAATTTTAAAAGTTTTTCTTTTATAATATGGAACTCTTAGAATTAAAATCACTCCAATTTGCCCATTCACAGTGGAATAATAAACTGGGTTCTCGTTAACACGGTGTTATTCAGAACGTATTCGTAATAAAAGGAGCAATCCTCGAGCCTATTTATCCGTACACGCTAATGGGGATTCATCGATATGCGAATTGAAATGTCGCCAATAATAATACTTGGAGCCAATTATATTGAGTATGTTTGTGTGATTGAAAAATATTATTTATTGATCCGAACGCGTTTCGTACGGTAGCTGTTGGTTAGGTTACCAAAATATTGTAACGGCCGTCCATATTTCTTGCCGTACACACTGTTCATATTTTGGGAAATTTACCATGTATTGTGACCATACCATACCATACTTGTAATTTAATGCGTCGTTGCCGGCACCGAAATAAATGCCTCTGTACAAGTTAATATTTTTTTTGTCTGAAATATGTGAGAGAGAGATAGTTCTCATCATATACCAAATGTCATAAGGAGCGAGCAAGCAATCCTTAAATTAGAAAATTGTTTTCAATAGTAAAAAGCTGCGTCACATGTCGTAAATAATATCAAAATTGATTTATTTGTTGGAGCGATGTAAAACTTTAACCATTGCAAAAGCATACCTTTGTATTTGAATAGACTAAAAGTCAAAACACAATTCTGAGGTCTATAAACATCGTAAGCAATCACTTAGGTTGAAATTAGTGAGGAGTTGCGGGGCTAGCCGTAGGTTTAACCGAATTCTTAAAAAATATTCATACAATACATAGTAACTTCAACTATTCATTAGGGAAATTTTTGCTTAGCTTATTGAGCTCGCCACGCAGAGCAGGGAATACCTAATGCGTCTACCGTAAGCTCACATAATGGATAAACTTGTGGTAGATGTTATGTCGTTGTTGCTAATATTGATTTTTGGTAACACCCCAACAATCGCAATAACGGTACTAGTTCGTAGTTCTTTACTTACTATCGCCGCCGGCGCTTATTGGATTTCTTCAGAAGACACCATTTATAAATTAACTTATTGTTTCTTTAAGATTTAAGTTCGGGAGGAGATCTCTACGGTGTCATCAGGCCCATTTCGAGGTCAGAACAATTACACGGCTCTTTGAATTGTAAGAGACAATTCTGGCCTTTAGACATTGTAGATAGTAGCTTGTGAGCCTTGCTCTGTAAAAAAAAGAAAAAACCTTTGAGATTCGATATGGATCCTCCGGTTTTGTAGCCGCCCGTTTTACTAATTGGGCTGTTCCAACTTTGTAGATGTTTTGATTTTTCTTTCTCGAAACTCTCTACATACTAAATATCATGAAAATCGTTGTAGTGGTTCCGAGATCCTGATTTTATAGATGTGCTCGTTTAAAGGAATAAGATTAAATAAAAGAGTGCTAGGTTCGCTGTCTTGTGGCCGGGGTGTCTGTCAGGCCTGTAAAAGTTTAGCCGCAACCCTCCGGAATCCGGAACGTAACACGGCAGTGATCAATACTATGGTGGCAGGAATAGATAAGGCAGTGGCTATCTGCTTGGTCAAGTTGGTCACTTCACCCTTTAAGCTAATTGGATAGCTTATGTTCGCTTTGTCAGGGAAGCACATGGAGTATTAATTCTTCGTAGGGGACCCGGCCCGCAAGGAAATACGTTAAGAATTAAACGTTTTATTACATATATAAACATATTCACGCAAAGTTCTTAAGGAGTAGGCACATTGTCGAGTGCCAAGTGCCATGATTCTTAAATAATATTTACTTAGCTTTGTCCACATTCATTACTCTTTAATTACAACTTCTAATACACACAATTGTTTATATTAATATCTCCCCTAATGAAAACGCCAATATCATGTTTATTATAAAAGATAATGAAATTTTTATCGATGCTCGATTTTGTACAACTGATAAAAATTTAATCTCCCCGCAAGTATCGTAAAAATGTGAACAAAGAGTCTGATTTAATGCCAAGGGACGAACGATTGTGGTTTTTGCGGTATTCAAATTAATACAGGGAAACTCTCCCTCCGACGGAGTGCGGGAATCAAATAATTTTTAAATATAGTGGCTGTATTTTTAAATTTCATGTTCATGTAAATGAGTTTGGTAATTATCCATTTTTTTATATTTAAGAGAGGCGTTATTTTTTATTTTTTATGATGCGTTGCCAATCTGAAGCCGCGATGTTACACCTCGTGCAATAGTAACTTTTCTGGCTACCTACCAAACTGGAACACGTCAATAGCAAGCAATGACGTTATAGCGGTAGGCCTTGGTAAGGCTAATCCGGACGAGCTCTGACCTAGGTAAACGTCACGGTGTTACAAACAGTAAGCCTATGCTCGCTTTTTACGAGCTGCCTGGCAGGAAAACATTTAGTCTAATTTACTAAGGACCACGGCCAAACACGGAAGACGATAAAGTAGAGAATTAATTATATTATTGGAATGATACTACTTTAAGCCCTTTAAGGTCGCAATGTAAGGACTTACATTAGTATCCAGCTCCGCAATTATTCCTGCCCGCCATAACTTTGGTGCAACAACATAATTGTAACTCAGCTTAGAACATGATATTCATACATAAATATGAGAGGGCGTTTTTAAGTTTGCGGAATGGTGGGATTGGAGGGAGGAAAACAGACTCATTAAGGGCGCTACGTGTTAAGGAACTCATAATTAGTATAAATATAAAGATTTGTCTCAATTGCATCTTTTTGTTTTTGGTTTCGGGCTGACTACAGCACGACTCTGCAACTGTCCGGAGTAATCCACGAGCTCATAGCAGCCATCAATAAAAATTAACTCACCGTGGCAGTACTACTGGACATGGAAAAAGCGTTTGACAGAGTATGGCACCCTGGTTTGCTATACAAACTCTCCAAAACCACTGCACCTCTGCGCTTAGTACGAGTCATAGACGTCTCCTTCCTGGAAGATAGGAAGTTCCAAGTAATTGGTGAAGATGCCATCTCCTCTGAGAAGAGAATCACAGCAGTAGTGCCGCAAGGAAGCTGCTTGTCCCCAGCACCGATATACACCGATGATGCTCCAATAGGAGATGGATGTACTTTGGCCCTATATGCTGACGATACGGCCTTCGTCACCACCTCCATGTCGGCACTTCACGCCATCAACAAGATGCAAAAGACCTTAGATCTCTTTCCGGAAGGCTATCCAAATAGCGTTTATCCGTAAACGTTCATAAAACGCTAGCCCTACATCCCAGTCGAAAGAAGAACCATCTGCCACTCCCTCCATTGAAACTCCAAGGAACTGACATTGCATGGTCCAAGACAGTCAAGTTCCTTGGTTGTCAATTGACAACCGCATTAATATGAGAGCCCACGTTAAAAAATTATCAGACTGACCAGAGTGACCATGGCCCAACTCAGTCCAATTGTATCTTCTAGACTCCCTATCAAAACCAAGTTAGGAATCTATAATACCTACATTAGATCCCGTCTCACATACGCAGCCTTGACGTGGTACAACCTTATTGCCACCGACCTCAAGACAAACCTACAATAAGCGTAAAACGTAGCTATGAGAAGGATTGTAGAAGCTCCCCGCTACGTCAGAAACGATGTCATCCAAAAAGACCTCAAGATGTAGAGTCTGGAAGATTTCATCAGAAGACTCGCAACAACAATGTTCAAGAGGACTGAAAGATCAGAACTACACCACCTCAAAACCATAGCTCCCTGGCATTTGCGTCCACCAGACGCGAAGCCCTACCCACGTGACCTAGTTATCAAGTGACCTCCCCAGCCTCTGCCTAACCATTCCCCCTGTCGCTAATCGCTCCTGCTGGGGCTCCCTCATGGGTCTCGCCTGATAGGGCGAATCGCTGGGGGTGGCGGTGGGGTAGACAAGCTGAGGGAAAAAAAGTCACCCAGACAACCACTCGAATTCAGACAGCCAATTAATCAATCAATCAATCAAGACCTTCATTTCCAAGCAAGAAAAGTCTGTGCAAATCATAATGGAAGAGATATCATCGGTTTACGGTGCTCTTGCCCTGCAAAAACGATAACTTACATGTGGCACAAACTTGAAGACGACCCACGACCAGGACGGTATGTAAAGGTGACCACTTGGTATATTGTAGCAAAAGTCAAAAAATTAGTATTGGAAAATGCTCGGCTAAACAAGAAACAGCTTGCAGAAATGGTTGGAGTATCGGATACAACCAATTTTAAAATTCTACATGACCATCTTGGTATGAGTAAGGTCAGCGCGCGGTGGGTGCCAGGAATGATCACGCCGCGCCGCCGCAAAAACAACAACGTGTTGAATGTTCCTGAGCGTTTTTGGACGTCTGTGGATATTATATTGGATATTATACTGAATCGAATTGTTACTGGAGAT
>DVZN01000117.1:0-17113 GCA_018237365.1 Caria ino melicerta
TATAATAATACAATACAAGCAGATGAACACTGTAACATAATAATTATAGTCTAAAAAGAAAGTTTTCAGCTTTTTTAAGATGATGGCGTCCTCTTAAATGTATGTAACATGTGTTATACATTTATCGCGAGAAACGAATTCCACAAGGGAAGATCCGCTCGTGAAAAGCTAGTGCAATATTATAACTTATTATTAAATGTAATAAATTAGGAACTTTGGCATATCGATAATGTTTAAAATATTTGTGCGCGGGTATTGATGTACTACTGCTGTAGATGGAATCACCCGGCTCACGTCGTGACCGGAAGGACAACGGTGGTCGGGTGACCAGGCCTGTAATGTGGAACACGAACAACTAGCATGGGGATATGGTATGGTAGGATATGATAAATTAGCTTCCAAGCCATTCCACACACAGTTAATAACTACAATATCCATGCTTGTCATTGGCGTGTTCCGGTTTGGAGGGGTAAGGTAGCCGGTAAAATTACTTTTGCACGATCCAAACATCCCGGCCTTAGGTTGGCAACGCATCACTACCACCTTTGATGTCTATAGGTGGCGTGAATTTTTTACTATCAGGAAATTCGTCTGCTTCCAATATTCTAAAGAAACAACACGCCAGCTTCTCTCTGTACTCACTTAAAGCAGATTTCTTTCTATTCTGGTTCTTTCTCTGCTCTTTCTTTGTCTTCAGTACTACTGAAGTGTTTTCAATTGTAATGTCACTTGATGAATATTTTTAACGTAAAATAAATTAATTATTTATAACTATGTGTTCAACGATGAAAAATGACAAAACTTTTCGCATAGGGTAGGTAGCGTAGACGTCGTATAACTGATTTGACGTGTTACTGACGAATACTGTGTCACCATTCTAGGTGACAGCAACGTGTCTGTGACGGCACCGGCGGTCGAACGACGGACGCCGCGACATCACTACCAAACACAGTAAGTATCATACTTGAATGTTTTCGTGGGAGGTACGTACACCTCCTATTTATGCTCTACGCCATTTTTATTGGTCGCTTTTGGGTCAATTTCTTTAAGCACCGTTTCCAAAGAAGGGTTTGTAATACGTACATGTTACCGTCGTGAAGAACAGACCGTGAGGCGACCTTTCCGTTTTTCCACAGTGTCATATATTGTCGCCTTTAAAATATATATTAAATTAAAAATTATTACTACACACAAGAATTATACCTACTTATATACCTAGAAACACGTAAGTCCGTCTTAATCACACAAAATGCCACGCCCGTAGAGAATCGAACCCGAACCTCAATGTTCGTTGATATGGTAAGGCAACTATGCTGACCCTTCGACCAACGAGACGGTCAAAAACGGTTCAACGCTGTGTATATATAAACAAGTTCATAGAATAAGACCAAGTACAAAAACGGGATACGCGGAAGCGCTCACTACAGCATGTAAAGGCGAAACATTACGAGGACGGCGTGGTGCGTGTTGCAGACGACGCGTGCGGTACGCGGGCGGCGGGTCGGGCGCGTGGCACGAGCCGCACCCGCACCTGACGCACGCGCACCCCGCCCACGCGCCGCACCCGCACCCCGCGCACCCTCACGCCGCACACCCACACCCCGCGCACCATGCGCCGCTGCTGCTGGACATTAACCAGGTACCCCACATACAACTTAAGCACACATACACACGCAACTCGAGCGCTCACACACACACATGGTTGGATTCTAGTATACGAGTAAGGGCTGTAAATATGTAAAATTTATAATCAATGCTGTTTTTCCTAATAAATATATCGTGATATTAAAATGTTACACATAGTTATTTCGATTTAAGATTTTAATAAACTGAAATATTGGATGCCAGAGATGGTTAATATGGCCACTAAATATATATCATTGATTGACCATGTAATGTTCTTATATCCATGTTATATGCAAAAAATGAAGAATTGAATTGAAGCTTGACATTACTGGCATGGCAGACACAGTGGAGTGAACCTCTAATGTCGAGAACAACACTGATTGATGATTGTCCATCTCTAAACACTTACAATTTGTAGTTAGCATGCTTGAAACAATAACCAAACTTTTGTAGGATTTTCAGGTCCGTCATGTGTGAGTAGTAAGCACCTGTAGCAAGTAGATAAAGCCTGATACGCAACATGTTCAACAAGAAATTGTCTAATCTTCCATTATATTGATACATATCCCATCTCACTGCTAAATGTTGTGACATTAGGATATGTTGGTATATGTATACACAGCAAATCAAGCTCCCACCGTTTTAAGTACCACACAATTAATTTTTTTTTTTTTTTGATTTTTGGTGTTTTGTGGAGTTAAACCCCACTGGCTGATAAGTTAGCCTTTTGAAACTCCCAAAAAATATACCTACCCCGAGTAAAAATAAAAGAACAATCTTCCTATATTCCCGGGCTTAGCCCTAAGTTATTAACATCTTAAAAATAGATTGAGAGAATTATATTTACTGTCCTCTATCACTTTGCCTTAAATGTTGTATGTATTATGTCAAATTGCAAAATTAAGCTAGTAACATTTCCAAATGAGTGAGTTTCTTCAGAACTTACTCCACGGATATCTCTATATTGACACTGATATGAATAATACACGTTGAATGACTCCAGATGTCGCTGCGTGGCGCTCGCCTGAGCGCTCTGGGGGGTGGGGTGGGGTGGCCGCACCCCGCTCACCCCGCTCATCCTGCTCACCCTGCGCACCCCGCGCATCAACATAGAGACCACGCGCAGAGAACGCAGGTATATACACAGCCACACAACGGCGGCCATTGTTGCTGCGCGGCCGGTCTGGCGACTATTGCCATTTCTAACTAAAGAGCCGTACAAGTGATACATACTTTTATAGACCGGCGTAGTACACTCACGGTAGCTCGGGAAGGACCGCCACGGTTAATACTACGTGTTGTCCTCATTTGAGGACACAAGAGTTTTGATAACTGTTAGGTTCCTGTTAGGAATAGACAAAGTGGTTTGTAATCATACGATAGGACGTGGATAGATAGTACATACATATTATGTCTAAATAATTAAAAATTATAATGGACAGAACATTTTAAAAGTTTACACAATAGGGAAATACATACATGTGCAAACTTTTTACTATACATGTACAGCTGACGAATCACTGTTAATACGAATTAAGCTCAATATCAAACACATTACAAATTATGATACAGCTCTGATTCATTATTGATAAGGCGTCAAAGTTTTATATTGGTAAAGGAACACTCTTGAAATGAATATACGAATAGTTTGTGTTGATGTTCTAATGAGAACGGACATGCCCATTCCTGGGAATGTTACCAGTTGGTTTGATTTCATCTTGGTTCAGTGTTCAAATGGATAATTGCTTGTTTTGATGTAGTAAACGTCTTGTTGATCCCTAGTCGCAACGTTAAAAAAGCGTGACTCATTGTCACGTTCCGCGTGCAGGCGAGGCGCGACCTAAGCTCGCTTGTCTTGTGATGCATAAAAATATGTAATTTTTCAATAATATTTTCTTATGACGTTATCTCGTAAATTTATCGTCCGTAAGCCGACTTTGCAGACAGCCATTTTTTTAATCATTAAATTGTTTTCTTTTTGAATATTTCATGTATTGTTTGTGTGAACTGAAGAAAAAGCCTTTATCTTGCTAGTTCTCTGAACCCGTGAATTCGTCGAACCTGGCAATCTAGGGAATAACGGTCGCAACAAACTAGATGATCCTTCTTGAAAGCCGGACCACGAAAAGAAACCAGCTCTTGGGCCCATTCCAGCTTCAGCAACCCCCCGAAGAACCCACCAGCCAGTTCACCAAACTTGTACTCGACGTACGTTTCGCTTCAACACCGAAGTTTCAGGAAGACGGCCCGCAAGTGATTGTCGCCGCCTCGCGCGCGCTGTTTATAGAATAAACCGCCATTGTTTGTGACTCATTAATCATCGCTTTTGATCAATTAATTAATTTCGTATTTTATTTCGTATTCGTAATAAATTCGTAAGGCGCTGTTTTGCCGAATATACGCAACAATGGGGCATTTGATACATTTACTTGTTCATCCAACAATGTTAAGTTTTATTGTGTTTTATGATTTCTAATTGTTCTAAAATATTCAGTCTAAGCCCCTTTTCACACGTATAATCTCAAACGAGTGATTACTAACTAAATTATGACCAGATTCTAAAATATATTTTGAATGATTATTACTAAATGCCGATATGTGTTCTTTGTAACGCGTCTGAAAGCTGCGACCGGTTTGACCTTACGTAGGTCAAACCGGTAACCATTGCACCCCGAACACAGTAGTTTATTGATTCCTGACTTGTTTGTATTTTCTACTTAATCTATACTATTACAAATTTTCCTTAACGAATCACGTGTTCGAAATGCAACATTTACGTTTTTAAACTTAAGAGAACGTTTAATGTTGTAGAAAATTAATATTTTAGAACAGTTTTAAATCATAAAACACAAGAAAACTGCTATAACATTGTTGAATGAACAAGGAAATATATGAAATGCCCCATTGTTACTTATATTCAGTAATAACAGCGCCTTACGAATTTCTACAATCGATGATTAATCAGTGATTAATGAGTCACAAACAATGCAGCGAGAATTATTTGCGGGGCGTCGCTTGTCCGGTACAGTCGGTCATCCAATTTGTCGCGACCACTATTTCCTAGACGATGTCCAAATTCAACGAGTTCACGGGTTCGCGGAACTAGCAAGATAAAGGCTATTTTTCCAGTTGTAATGGATTTCCGCAAAGTAACGCCTGATTCAATAAAATAGTGTATGTGTTTATATAAAATTAAAGGGAGTTGTATTTTGTGAATTTATATACTGATAAATAACATTTATTTGAAAAGTGTGTACAAATACAAAGAACTATTTATTATAAGGATTGTTATCTAATCGAGTATACCCTCGATCTGGGCATAGCATACTTCGCATCTACTGTGACATCAGAGGAATATCCGTCAATTCATGTGCGGTAACTTTTCCTAGATATTTCTACATCAAATAAAGCACAGTCTGTAGAATTTTACCGAATTCACATACTGACAGAAACCTATTTGAACTTCAATGTTTTAGTGCTTAAGTTATTTTAAGTATATTTGAAATATTCTAAATGATTAAACTTAAATTGTCACATGTTAGTAACATTTTAAAATATTTATAAGGGATACCCACAATACTTTATCTGTCTGTATTTTGGTCCGGTTGCACAAACCATGGTCAATAAAATAAAATAAAATTATATCATAACTATCCCTTATAAATAATAAAAAATGTTAATTCTAAATTTTATCCAACTGGGCTATCGGCTGCCGGATTCCTAAACAAAATTATATACAGTAATCCGTCATATTTTATTATGTACAGTGTAATTAGGGCATTTTATTCTTTAAAAAAAAATTACAGATTAAATGTTGTCTTTTGCATTGTCTTATTGGGTGATCAGGCTCTGTCGGTTCCTACAAAAAAAATAGTCTAATATATTATTGACTTTCAACCATTTAGTTATGCACGATAACTACCCTTTTGTACATTTGAAGTTGTCAGTTTAAATTTTTATAAAAAAAAGGTAAAAATTTTGATAAATAAAAGAATGGAACATTTGAAATTTTTTCAAAAAAAGTAGTTTTATAAATTGAAGTTGACGGAATAAACTGGGAAAAGTTAGTCGCGGAAGTGTCGCTGCGGTGAGATGCGTTGGACTTGTGTGACGTGTGGTACAAGCGAGGCGTTAGCGCGTGGTACAAGGGACAAGTGGTGGCAGGTGGCGGGCGCGGCGGCGGGCGAGCTGTGGCCGGCCGTGCTTCCCGCGCTGCCGCACGCACACTTGCGCTACCAGGTATCCACCACGACCCTGCCCCTCCCCCTCCACTTTCTAGGGGATCACCTATACCGCGCAAAGGCACGTTAGGTACACTCAGTTGATTATATAAATTGAAGTCGCTAAAGCAAAATTCTTGGAAATAGATAATCATGAAATTATATTATCGTGAAGAAAGACAAGAAAAAAAACCATCAGGTAGCTAGATAATATCTTTTTTATCTCAGCAAAGTATACAACGAAGTTACATCTGCCAGTAACGTTAACCATACAACCGGTTTAATTTTGGGTTTCATCACTATCTGTATATTTGGGTTTCATCAATATACAGAGCCATTTAAGGGATGGGTACATAGAATACGTGGTTATCTTGAACACAACATTTAAAATAACAGAGAAAATATTAACTTTCATTTATTTAATGAAGAATATCATAACGAAATTAAAAAAAAAACAGAATATTTTACAAATATTAGTAAAAAGATCACCTTTGTCCATCAATTAAAAAAAATCTGAATAAATTTAAAATTACACTAGATTAATAAAAATGACAATTTTGTATAAAACTATTTATGTTTGATACTAAAATATACATTTTTTTTCGGAAATTAAAAATCATAAATAACGTGATTAAATTAAATTGAGGTCTAATTAACTAAAATCGAAATAGTATACTGGGTTATTTGTATATTGGGTAAACGCCCTTGCGCTGAGGTGTAGGGTTTCCCTGGCGGTGGTCCCTCGCTAGATACAATGGCTTGAATCACTTGTTTTCAGTTATCCGACTGTCGTTGCGAGTGACTAATTGGATTGGGAACAAAATCATCTTGAGACTTGTAGCGGTATCACGTACATGTGGCTTATTAACTCTCCATGAGGGAACGAATCACAAAGATATTCATTTGGGTGTAATCATTTTCAGCTGTAAAGTTAGATGCTTTTTAACTACGCAATGGCGCATGAATATGTCCAATGTTATATTTGGTAGTGTCTTGGTACCCTCCAATTAAAAGACGCCTGCATGCATTATAACCTTGGGGTTTATCCCTCGCAGCTTTGTACCTTGTTAAGCTACGTTTCACAGTTCGATTCTCTTAGCGTTTGTGGAAAACTGCGCTACGTAATTTGCAGTTTTAAGTTCATCTTGTGTAGCTAATCCATTTTATTATATATTGTTATTATAAGTATATATTACTGTATATCTTATTAAACTTTTTTTAATATTTTCCAATTTAATCCTTTTAAATATTGTCAATATTGCACTAATTTGGTTTGCACTATTATATCGTCTAAATAGACAATTCTGATTTTTTGTTAGTGTGTTTCTGGATTTTATCATTACATTGTTTTCTATTCACATACTAAATAACTTGGAATTATGTACCTACTTAAAGGTCTTCTATCAAAACATTTCTATATTGAATAATTTCGAAATTCCTTATTATAATTGGTATTTGGTAAAATCCTTTATTTAGGTCTCTAGAAGACAATGAAGGCGTTGCTTCGTGATTATAGACTTAAAATGTGCGTATTGTTTTGGTGTTTGCTTCTTAATAGTAAAATATTGGTTCATTTTGATCAGGTCTGCAGCTTTTTAATAAGATTCCGTAGCGATTGCCTACCATTGGACATTTGTTGTCAATCTTTTGTCGATTTGGTTATTTCGATGAAATCTTTTTTCAAAATGCATTCAAACAAGAAGGTCTCCTTTTTTAGTGGCTTGTATTTTAATTTCTCTGTAATATTGAATTCGAATCTTAATATTTAGTGATACGGTTTGTAATTCTACTTTTCAGATGAGTCTTTTTTTAGATTTAGATTTTTTTTACTGCAATGGAGTACTGCGGCGACTTCACCACCTGTGCTTTTGACTTTATATTAATTATAATATAGTATATATTTTAAATAGATGGGTACACAGCTAAACGTACACGTCATGCACCGACTGATATGCATGCCCAGATTAATTACGACATAATTTCGTAACATTTGGTGAGGCGGGTTCTAGTGTTAAACATTTGTTAATAATATATGTCGCTTGTATTATGTAAGCTTGCGGTGCTCACCGCGGTAGATGTACAGTAGGCAGCGGAAATATTTCCGCTTGTTTGCATCAGTTACTTTAAATTATTTCATCTCAACATACGCTGCCTACTGTATTAAAAGCATTCTACGCTCTAAGTCCTTAAGAGAGTTTCTTTATTATCATGTGCCAAACGCTTCTTGCTATACATAGTTAAAAACTTTCTCAAATTTGTCATTGTGTGTTTGTTAATTAAGAATATTTAAGTTTAAATCCTACAACGATGACTTCATAAACAATGATATATGGATTAATGCAAAAAAAACTCGTTTACCTAATGATTTATTATACTGGTTGTTAAAAATAGACCATTTTGAAAAGTCAATTTAAATAGTTTTCAAAGCTTCAAGTTTATAGTATATTAATAACATAGAAATTACATTTACAGCGCCATTTTTTTTTTTTTGATTATATAACTAATTTTATATGATATCTTTTATTATAACAGAAACGTTAGAAAGGATTTAAATTTTTATTATAATTTATATTATATAGTGCGTGGTATGATTTTTGCCGGCCAGTATATAACGCTTGTGGGATTGTAACAAGGTTTGGAGCTATACCAGGAAGCGGTTGATGGGCGGACGCGGCCTGCAGAGCGGGTTACTAATGTACTTTAAGAACTGCCGCGCACTTGCTTGTTGTGTGTCTATTTGCAATTAGATCCACCGTCTTAGTTATAAAACTTGGAAGTTATTTACTATTTTTGCTATATTTATACGCTTTCTATATATATATTTTTGTTATTTTTGAGATCCCACTAAGAAAATTGAAAATTTTCAGAAGTGAGGAAATATTGTTTTCACCCCGATCTTCGGAAAGCGAGTTATCATTAGATCACGTTTTTAGGTCCCCCCAAAGATATTACATTTTCAATATGGCGTCGAAATGAATGTGTGTGTGCGTTTGCGTGCGTGTGTGTGTATGTGTATGTATGTAAACCTCTAATAACTTTTGAACAGCTCGACCAATCGGAAGGAATTAGTGTCATTCGATTGAATGTGTGTGTATCTAAATAGCGTCGTTATAAACTTTAGTTAGGAGTGTTTAACTATTCTTCTATATTTATACGCTTTATATTTTTTTTTCGCAATTTTTTTGAAGTCATTAAGTATTTTTGTTTCTTTTTGTAATTTTTTACGGTTCTGTTTTGAAATATTAACTAAGTAAGAAATAAATGCTTTTATATTTACTTCATCCGATTTAGTATTTTATTTAAATGCATTGATCATGAATTGAAAATTATGGAAATGTTGTTTTGGCGCATTTCGTTTACTTATATACGTTTTACTATAAAATAAGTTAGACTTATGAAACATTTTTGTTGTTTGGCTGTTTTATAGATTACTGCGCGTAGTTTTTCTACCAGGATGTTATTTTGATTGTATATTTATATTTCCAAATGCTATCCTCGTAGTGTAGATAGATACACAAAGCAAGTTCGCCGCAAACTACTGGAATACCTTTAGTTTATATATTCAGTGCGGGTAAATATAATCAGATGTACAAAAACAAAATACTTTTAAGTTTCCAAGGTTCTTACTGCGTTTGAAAGCGTCCATAATCTTTAAATTTGCATAGGTTAAGTAATAAGAATCTTGTAAAATTATGAAAAATAAAATTTTCATCTTTCAAGAATTTTGTAGAAGTAATATTTTAGAAGGATTTTGGTTTTCCCTGGTGTCTGTTTATTCGCACTTACCCTACGTGAGCTGTGTAAAACACTTCCGCAACTCTTACAGCACTTGTCATGTTAGTGATTTCCGTAAACCAGCTTGGCTCATGTGACTGTGGCCCGAAATTGTCGAGTGCAATGTGAATTATACAAAATGTTCGGATCGAATAACTTTTTAATGTAACTAATACTCTGGACTTCTTTATAATTTTAATTTATCTAAGTATACGATTACACAACATAAATATTTTAGGCGATCCCATTTTTTTTTTGTAACGATATTGTTCCAGACAAAACTGTTGATGGAGATGTGATCAAAAGTATCATTGCTTCTTTTAGATATATATGAGGTGCATTTAGGATTACTTTATAAAAATATGATACGCTATTCTATTAATAATACCGTCCTTCGGTTAATTTGCGGCCAGCACATACACTAACGTGCATGGCGAAGGCGCTTCCGCTCTGCGTCTCTCACCTGTCGATTGACGAATCGAGCGCCTTATGCGCGTGAATATTGTTTTTGGACAAAGTTTAACATTGAGATTTATAAGAGCAGGATTAATGAGCGTTTTGAAATCTCGCAAGGCTAATTCCTTGTGTTGCTATGTCCGAGAGCAGCGGTGAACTTCCCACTATCTCCCAAACCTAGTTTTGCTATAAAAAATATATAATTAATTTTGGTTAATACGTTTACTAAATAGTTTATTTTATTTCAATTTTGTTATTAAACTTTTTTATTATTATGGTGATAAATATGCCGACACTGTAAAACAGACGGAAAGTTCCAATGCACTCGGCATCGAAGACGAAAGTCAATTGGATTGTGTGAACAGCGGCTGTGTAGCGGTGGCGGTAGCCTGCCTAGGAGAGTGCATCACCAACCTATCTTACATGTACTGAATAGACAACGCACATGCTTGACGATAGGTACTGCATACCGACTGGACACACCGGGCTACACTATAGGCTTTGCCGTCTACAAAACTTCTAATAGTGTAAATGGGGGTACCTGTGGATAGGGGTAATTGCGAACGCGTTTTTATGAAATGCGGTAGGCGCCTGAGGTGAAGGTCGTCCGCATCTCGCCTCTCGTGCCTACAGTACAGTGCTTTCCTAGAACTTATCCTGCACTTGCTTATCGATCGAAAATAATTAATATTCAAGTAATCATTATTTTTAACGTTTGTTTTATCTATACATTGCCACATATATACAAAATGCGAATAATTAAAAACTTGAGTTTATGACAAAATAGTAAATATATTCGTTATCGTCGTCTACAATACTAATTCTAATTAGATTACAACACTACCGCATTAAAATTTCACGCTATCTGTAGAGTCAATCATAGACGCAGTCGCAGCGCATAGAATACAGACTGTAGTCTATGACTGCGTCTATATAGATATTATTGCCAGCGTTGTCCCCTGTCTACACTTACCCCCATTGGCTGTATTTAGCCGAAGCCTCTAGCACGGACATCTATCGAAATCGAATAGTAATGTCGATTCGTCTCTCGATGCTAGCTGACTGTGGTTTGTATTCGGCTCCGACTCGGTTGTCGTGTTCATATACTTGTCCAAACTTGATTTTTTCTGACACATTTTTACCTTTACTGAATTTCGAAGCCATTCGAGTATGGCGTCGGATCAGGTTACAGCATGCAACACTTATAAGCTCATATTGGTTCTGTACATATTGTATCTAAAAATGAATGCTAAGTTATTATGTTAGGAATTATCCTTAGTGTTTTGTAATGGAAGGCGTATGTTACGAACGTGTTTAGCGTTGCTACCACCTTGTGACTTAACCAATACAGCGGCCAAGTAATATCACGTAGTGCCGGTCGAATGCGACCTCCCAAATATTTTCCCCCACTAACCTCTATAAAAATGTTTTATTCAAACCTACCCGCATGTATCAACTACTTCCTGTGAATGTGTTTCGTGTTCTACGTGATTTTTCGCCCCGTGTGCTACGATCTATTTTAAAATTCCAGCCAATCAAATCACGTTTTAACGATTCGGTTGCCTGGATACAAAAGAACGTAGGCGCGGGTCGAGTTATGACAGTTTACTATTTTGCTGCTAGCAACCAATGCTTTGATAGACTGGTATAAAAATATTTGGCTGGTCGCTGTCAATGATTTAGAATTTGGTGTGTTTACATAAGCTCTTTATGTAGAGTAATGTCGGTATAGCCGTGGGGAGTGGCGGGCGCGGGCATTAACGGGCGCTCTAACATTCGCTGTATACTTGTGATTATTACCTCGTTCCGTTTACTGTTTCTTTTATGATTACTTTTTCTATTAAATCACTTCATTTTGCTGAAATACATTTTAACAGACAGACAAATTATTTTACAAATTCCTTGGAATTGCGAAATTAATGTATGTCTACACTCTAGATATGTTATTTAGTCTTTATTGTATTAAAGTCAGAGTATATAACAATAATTAGTGTGGTTACATCAATGCCAGGACATGAAATTCACAATGTGGGCCTTGCTTGGCTCAGTGAGATCCGCACTTCCCAAATACCAACAATTAAATTTTGACAAGAGAGGAAAGTCATAATCAATATTTACAATAGTTTTCTTTCTTTCAAAAAATTACTTCGTTTTTGAACATTTAATACGGAATTTATTAATCGCTATTCAATGTTTTGATAATCCGTATTGAATTCAGATACTTCCGTTTTGTGAATGTATCTAGCTAGCTATTAAAGCCTAGGTCCTATGAATCGGACGCATCTTTTTCATTTTGTATCTGACCGGCGTACCCATGTGACCGGTCTATTTATAATTTTCTTTTTACTTAAATATTGATCTATAATTTACGAGTCGACAATCACAGAGCTTCAGCGCGCCGTTTGCTACTTTATGTTTAGATATTTGGTTTCTCTCAGTTCCGACGTGTCCAAATACCTTGCAACATTTGCTTTCTTTTTGTGTATCGTAAAATACTTTCATACATTCACCAATATGCAAATCCGTGAATTAAGGAAAAGGATACAAAGTTACCTGTGACATATTTTTGTAAACGGATTAAACTGCTGTTTTTTTTACAGATTAGAGCTATAAAATTTCAATTTCAAATACAAAGTAAAATATTTCTCAGTTCTTTTTGAAACAAATAGTAGTAACATTAACTAATCATATAATATTATAAGTTGTCAAATGCTTTCGTTGGAAAAATATATATTATTTTGACAGTTTAATGATATTGATTTATCTTTCAAATTGACGAAATTTAATGTAATTGTATCTGTAAATTTTCAGAAAGATTTTCAATTGAGCATACACTCAAATTCAAATTATTTATTCACCAAAATTATGTTTACATAAAATGTTTCAGGTAACGGTATTTTAATTGGAGAAGGCATCACAATGTTATTTATTTTACTTCAGATGACAAATAATATCAAGTGTTGCAATGTATTTGATAATGGACACACGGTGACAAATATTATAGAAACGTCAAACGATCAAAACTGTTGTATCTCTAGAAATATCCACAGAACTCTTGTAATTGACCAAAAGTCAAATTCTATGGTCATTTAATTTTTAGTCGTATTATGAATGTAAAGGAGCTATTATATAGAAGGCTCGATTTTTTCTTTTTCATTTACACGAGAGTAAGAAGGAGATATAAAATCTTCTTGTAAAGAGAAGACAGAGCGTTGTGGCCTGTCCCTCATCCAACTTGATGTGCTAAATATGTTATGAAATTTATGTATTTTATGAATTATATGTTTTACAATGATATGCATGCATTTTGTCTTTAATGTAACGAAGTAATTATATCCTTAAGAATAGGATCCTTAAGAATAGGAAATAATTGCAATCCTAAGGAAATAAATACATGATGTTGTGTCCCTCTCAGCGGATCGCTAAACATAAGCCTATAAGTTAATCTGTGCACAATTATGAACATCAAAACTGAAATATTTTAACGTTTGTTATATGTAACTGAAGTGTGCCAGGAACGCATTCTTTGGTTGGCCGCAGTTAAATAAATAACATAATTTAGTTGGCCAATATCTTTTGAAATTTCTCAATACTAAGTATTTTCTGACTTTGAGATTTTCTATTTCATTCAACTGCTAATTGACCTAGAAATTTGACTTTTAGGATAAATGTAATTAAATCTAGAAACAGAATATTAACCAGATAATTAGCAATTTTAGAGATATACAGATTTGAGATTAGGCGTTTTTTTAAACCGGTTGACACGCTCGAAGTGCGCGATATTTTGGTTTTAATTCAGCCGAGTCTAAAAATTGATTCTACTATTTAATTTATTTCATATTATTCATATTTTTTTATAAAATGAATTGAAATAGTAGATTTCACTAATATCTATAATTACATTGTCGACTATAAACAAGGGAATACATTGCGTAACACTTTCAAGTTAGATGAAACTCGCCCGATGTTCTGCATCAAGGCCCGTCGTTAGTTTGAAGTTGAAGCATAGAGTTGGTCGCCCTATCCTTTTCAATGTCACAAAGCCGCCATTTGCTAGAGGGTTAAAGACAGTGCCAATGCGTAAGCATGACTATTGGCATTCCACTGTCATTTCGCTTTAGTAAATGATGATTTTGTGCGACAAAAAAGAATAGAGAGATGGAAAAAGGCGATGTGGTCCTGGAAGATGTGGTCCAACCCTAATTCTGGGTTTTAATTTAAGGGGTTTGAATCTGTGTTTTATTTTATTTTTTCAATACCCTTACACCTAACAATGCCTTCCCTGTAAAATTCGTGTATAGAAGTTCGCACTCGTAGTCATATATGTTCGGTGTCGCGGGCGGTAGAGGGATAGGCGAGGTTGCGCGATGTATTCCCGCCGCGGGCGTTAGGGTGTACCGTAACGAGTGGCGGGGGTGTGTCAGATGGGCGGCATGTACGCGGGGCTGCAGTACGGCAGCTTCGCGCCGCCGCCGCCGCCACGCGCGCCCTTCGCTTCGCCGCACTACCTCGCCACCTCACAGGTCAGTGCCCACACCACCCACCGCTCACCACTTACATCAGACACCACATTACACATAAATGCCTATTATAAGTGTGTATTGGCTATGTCAATACCGGCGCCTTTGTCAAATCCCATAGGTTAGGTATCCGTCCCCGATGTCATTTGGATATAGAAACGTGGTAAAGGCTAGGACGAAGAAAGGCTCTCTATTGGCTATGATTTCTGTCAAGTCACGTGATTAATATAATATTATAATACTATATTTATCTATAATATCGGAAGATAAACAAGCAAACAGATTCCCTGGTGATAAGAAATTAATGCCACTTATAAATAATGAAGGTGTTAATGGTGTTTGGCCAATGTGAGACCAAAATATTAAACGCCGTGCAAGAGTAAGTTTACCGGCTCCAAAACGCAATACGTCAACGGCAAACACTGACTTTATTGCTGCAGGAATAACGAATTGGTGCCTTACCTATTGATGGTACTAATCCGTGCGAGTCGTTGCAAAACTAGCACCTAGTCAGAAGTCACGGTGTTAGTGACGGTGAGCCCATGCTCGCCTGGACCAACCCGGGGTAAAGACTTTGTAACTGTAATTCACCAGTAAGAAATCAAAACAAATTCGCCAATGCAAGGGTTTTTTTATTCATAAAAAGTCCCAAAGCTTCTCCGTGACACTGTAAAGCAGTATTATGACGAATGTGTCGACGTAATAAAGAGACTGCGTGAGCGATAAGGTCGTCTTTCCAAGTGGATGATTAGTGTCACTGAAATATCACTACAATTTGGTGTTATGGTGAGGCCCCTGAACTATTAATATCAGTCAGTCTTTAGGAATAGGAAAGTCTCGTAAAGCTTTTAAAATCAATTATGATCTTATCTCTTTAAACACTTTGCAACGCCACCCACCTACTTGTTCGACAGTCAGGAAAGTTCTTGCTTTAATACTCTTGCAGGCTTTTCTAAGCCGCAGTGTGAGTCATTTGTATTAGTATATCACAGAAGGCGAAGTTAAGAAAAATATTTTATCAATTTCATCACAAGCAGCTGGACATGATAGTTTAATTAGGCAAATCCTTATTCCTATCGTCGATATAATTTCACCTGTTCTTACTCACATTCTTAAATTTTATTTGACGAATGGAACTTTTCCATCTGCTTAGAAAAAGGCTTGCGTGATCCAAATTCCTAAAATAAACAGTCAATCAAGCCCTTCACACTTCTATATTACCCATCCTCTCAAAAATTGTTGAACATTCTGTTTCAAACAATTATCATCTTTTCTGTTAAAAAATAATTTATTTAGTCCATCTCAGTCAGGTTTTCGTTCCTCTCATAGCACTGTGACTGCTCTCATTAAAGTGACGGATGATATTAGATATGCTATGATCAATAAAAAACTTACTATTCACTTTTAGACTTAGGAATGCGTTTAACTCCGTAGACTTTGTCATCCTTTTAGGTGTTATAAACACTCAATTTATCACCTTCTATCATAGACTGTTTCAATTTTTACCTACGTAAAGCGAATAACCTGGAGACAACTTCCAGGTTATTCACTTGATGAAACTTTTTCGGAATGGACTGAACTTACTGCTGGTGTACCACAGGGAGGCGTTTTATCTCCTTTGTTGTTTTCAGTTTTTATTAATGTTGTTACCAAATTCATAATTTTTTCCTATTATTTGTATGCAGACGATTTGCAGCTATACAGACATGCCACTTTAACTGAACGTGACAACACAGTGGATGCTATTAATTCCGATCTTGACGCAATTCATCATTGAGCTGAACCGTCCGATTAGTTTAGTTTCCACCTTTAGTAAACTATACGAACTCATCATATTAAGCCGGTTAAAAGTGGCGATGTGAGACCTAGGCCTACCGATTGATGAGCAGTTTGACTTCTGCGAAGGCCACTCCTGCCCACACCTGGTGCACCACCTCACGGAGCACAAACTTACAGGCGTCAACAGAACGACGATCCGGCCTGTACCGACGGGAGCCTTGTTTTTCGATATCTCGAAGGCGTTTAATAAAGTCTGGCATAACGGCTTAATTTAAAAGCTCTAACAACTAAATATTTCAGATAGGCTAGTGCACATCATACGTGTCTTCTTATCAAACCGCCGATTTAAATTTAGAGTAGAGGAAACACTCTCGTCACTCTGCCCACTTAGGGCCGGGGTACCGCAGGGCTCCCCACCCTATTCAGCTGCTACACTAGTGATGTCTCGCGGACACCTCGAGTGGAGTTAGTACTATTCGCGGACGACACCGCGTTATTTATGAGCCATTATCAAAAAGCGATCTTAACCAAGAGTTTCAGCTAGCAGCCAACGTATTAGGCAATTGGTTCAAAAATTGGCGTATCGAGGTCTACCCCGAAAAAAGTGTAACGTTAAGTGTACGTTAAGTATTTCAGAAGTCGAGTGGTGTCGGTGTCCGACTGACGCGAGAGGTCCTGGGTTCAATTCCTGGGTCGGGCAACTTGTTCTCTATGAGTTTTTTCAGTTTATTCTGAAAT